>JAVKPL010004754.1:0-22572 GCA_032173675.1 Gastrolobium villosum
TCAGGAAGTTTACAACCACCTTCGCATGATTAGTAGGAAGAGCTGTTGCCTCAACCCACTTAGAAACGTAATCCACAGCTACCAGAATGTACTGGTTGGAATAGGAAGATGGGAATGGTCCCATGAAATCAATCCCCCATAAATCAAATAATTCCACCTCCATAATAGTGTTTAGAGGCATTTCATCCTTCCGGGAAATGTTCCCTGTCTTCTGGCATCTTTCACACTTTTCAACATACTCTCTGGCATCTTTGAAAAGAGTAGGCCAGTAATACCCACTTTGCAATACCTTTTGAGCAGTTCTGTTTCCACCAAAATGGCCACCATAATCAGAATTGTGACAATGCCATAAAATCTCCTTGATTTCCAATTCTGATACACATCTTCTCAAGATTCCATCAACACATTGGAAATACAGGAATGGATCATCCCATACATACCTCCTAGCATCATGTAAGAACTTTTTCACTTGTTGCCTTGTGAGATCAGGCGGTACTTTCTTGATTACCTTAAAATTTACAAAATCAGCAAACCATGGTTCCATATGCAGTGCAAAAATTGGTTCTTCAGAGAATTTCACAGATATTGCAAGGACTTGTTCATCCGGAAATAATCGTTGATCTCTAAAGCAGGATCATCTTGTAGGGTCTTCTCTCGGATCCTTGATAAGTGATCAGCAACTTTATTTTCCATCCCTGACTTGTCTTTTATCTCTAAATCAAACTCTTGAAATAACAACATCCACCTTAACAGTCGTGGTTTTGCATTTTGTTTAGAGATCAAATACTTTATTGCTGCGTGATCAGTAAAAATGATGGTCTTGGCACCAAGGAGATATGGTCTAAATTTATCAAGTGCATAGACCACAGCAAGCATCTCCTTCTCTGTTGTTGCATAGTTTACCTGTGCTTCATTCAGAACTTTGCTAGCATAGTAAATCACGTGCAACAGTTTGTTTCGTTGGCCAAGAACAGCACCAATAGCAAGATCACTAGCATCGAACAGCACCAATCAGGTGCAAGATCAGGAGCAGTCATTGTCTTCATTAGAAGCAGGCATGACCAAGGAAACTTCGCATAGTTTTTCAATGAGCATTAGTTTTGCTTGGCTATCAACTTCTATAGCCAGCATTCCTTCCATTAACATTTTGTGTCCAAGCACAATGCCTTCTTGGACCATGAAGTGACATTTTTCCCAGTTAAGGACCAGGTTTGTCTCCTGACATCTTTTCAGTACTTTAGATAAGTTGCCTAAGCAATCATCAAAGCAAGAGCCAAATACCGAAAAGTCATCCATGAATACTTCTAAGAACTTTTCTACCATATCTGAGAAGATTGATAACATGCACCTTTGAAAAGTAGCAGGTGCATTGCACAATCCAAACGGCATTCTCCTATAGGCAAAAACGCCAAAAGGACAAGTGAATGCTGTCTTTTCTTGGTCTTCCGGAGTCACTGCAATTTGATTATAACCACTGTACCCATCAAGGAAACAATAATAAGAATGACCTGCTAACCTTTCCAGCATTTGATCCACAAAAGGGAGAGGAAAATGATCCTTCCTAGTTGCTTCATTAAGCCTTCTATAGTCAACACACATTCTCCATCCAGTAATTGTCCTGGTAGAGATTAATTCATCTTTATCGTTCTTCACCACAGTGACACCTCCTTTCTTTGGCACAGTTTGTACAGGACTTACCCATGCAGTATCTGATATTGAATAAATCATTCCAGCATCAAGAAGTTTAACTACTTCTTTTCTCACCACTTCTTTCATCATGGGGTTCAATCTCCTTTGAGGCTGCCTTACAGGTTTGATATCATTCTCCATGAGAATTTTATGCGTACAGAAAGAAGGGCTTATACCCTTAAGATCAGCCATGGACCATCCTAAAGCAGTCTTATGCTTTAAAAGAATTTCTTTCAGTTTCTTCTCATCATTAGCAGATAACCTGTTATTTATGATCACTGGATATGTTTCATTGTCACCCAGGAACATATACTTTAGGGCTGGAGGTAACTCCTTAAGATCAACTTTAGGAGCACCTATTTCCTTGTCAGAAGTCTTCTGTTCAAGCAACTCATTAGCAACTTTAATGTCTTCCTCAAAAGGGATATGATCTCTTTCTTGCAATTCAACAGTAAATTCTTGCAAGGGAGTTTCATCTTCATGCATCACTTCCTCTAAGACATTAATTTCAAAACAATCACTATCATCATATGGTCTTTTTATTGCATCAAAGACATTGACAGTGATTGTGTCTTCATTCATCCTTAGCACCAGCTTTCCTTGTTCTACATCAATCATTGCACGGGCTGTGGCCAGGAAAGGTCTACCCAATATGAGAGGCATTTCATTCTCAACCTCCATATCAAGCACAATAAAATCAGCCGGAAAGATGAACTTGTCAATTTTTACAAGAACATCTTCGACTATTCCACTTGGCTTCCTCAAGGATCTATCAGCCAGCTGAAGAGAAACCAGAGTAGGCTTCAATTCAGTGATCCCTAAGGCTTTACAAACAGATAAGGGCATCAGATTAATACTTGCCCCTAAATCACACAAAGCTTTGCCAATCTTTGTGTCTCCTATTTCAATTTCAATATTAAAGCTTCCAGGATCACGAAGTTTGGGAGGAAACTTCCTAGTGATAATAGCACTGCACTTCTCATTAAGTGCAACTGTTTGGCATTCCTGTAGCTTTTGCTTCCTGGAAAGGAGATCTTTCATGAATTTGGCATAGTTTGGCATATTAGCCAATGCTTCAGCGAACGGAATGTTCACATGCAATTTCTTGAAAAGATCAAGAAATCTGTCATAACTTTTGGCTTTTAATTCTGGCTTCAACCTTCCAGGATAAGGTGCCATTTTCATCAGATACTCTTCACTGAGTTCAAATTTTTCTTTTGGAAGAGTAGCTGTCTCCTTCTCATCATCAGTTGGTTTCAATACTTCAGGAGATTTTTCTTTTTCTTTTTCAGGTTTCTCCTCTTGTTCGATCTTCTTTTCCTTCTCAATAGGTTTTGGTGGTGATGATACCACTTTCCCACTTCTAGTTGTAACTGCCAGACAATCTTCCTTGGGGTTAGTAGTAGTGTTACCAGGAAAGGTACCTGGAGCTCTATCAGATAATTGTTGGGCTAGTTGACCAATCTGATATTCCAGGTTCTTGATTGAAGCTTTTGTATTTCTGGAATCAGCTCTGCTCTCCTCAATGAAAGCATTGGTACTTCTTTGATTAGCCTTACTTTCCTCCATGAAAGCGTTAGTACTTTGTGCTAATGTTCCGACTAAACGCTCCAGGTCAGAAGGCTCTTTTTTTGGAATAGGTGGTGGTTTTAGATAGTTGTCTGATGTCATATCTAAACCAGTACCTTGATAACTTTTCCTCTGGTAATTATTACCACCAGCAGCATTATTTTGATTTCTTGAGAAATTTTGATTAGGGCGCTGATCATACCAAATACCATTTACCTGAAATTGTTGAGTAGAATCTGAGGACATCAATGTAGGACAAGTATTGGTATCATGATCTTCATGACAATACTCACAATCAAGGACAACTGCACTTGCTTGAACTTTGGAAAGTTGCATCCTTTCAAACTTCGCATGCAGATTGGACATTTGTTGTGATAACAACTTTTGTTCTGCCAGCATTGCACTATTATCATTGATTGGCACTGCTTCCCTTTTCCCGGTCCTTATAGATGTTTCATTCTCGTTCTTAGCTAACTTGTCAATAAGATGATATGACTCAGAAGCTAGTTTATCACCCAAAGAACCGCCTGCTGCAGTATTAATAACCAATTTTGTTTCTGGTAAACAACCATTGAAGAAGATTCTCACTTGGTCCCCTTGAGATAGGTTATAATGAGGAACCTTTCTCATGAGGGCCTTGAATCTATTCCAAGAAGCGCAGATGGTCTCTCCAAATTGTTGTTTGAAGGAGGTGATATCATTCACCATGGTGTTGTATTTCTCCATGGGGAAGAACTCTGCAAAGAATTTTTCAGATAAATTTTCCCAAGAGATGATGCTATCCGCAGGTTGTCTTTCCACCCAATCAAGAGCTTTTCCCTTAACAGAAAAAGGGAAAAGTCTTAATCTTATTGCATCATCAGAAACATGTGGAGGCTTTGTAGAGTCACAGATTCGTAAAAATCTGTCAATGAATCTGTGAGGATCTTCATTGTCCTCTCCTCCATACTTTTCTCTCTCGGCCAACTGAATGATGTTGGACTTGAGTTCCCATTGATTGTTCCCAAGTTCTGGTGGAACAATTCCAGCATTGGGCCTGTTGAAGATAGGCGTGAGGATGGTGTTCATCCTAGGATCAGCATTCTGATTAAAGGCCGCCATCTCTAGGGTTTCGGCTACTGGAATGGGAATTGTCTGTGCCCTTTTTCTTTCCTTCTCTTTTTGAGCAATTCGTTCGCTTCTCCTTAGAAAAGCACTGCTTTGCATACAACTTCAGAGAAAAGATTAGTAGCACAGATTCAAAACAAAAATAAAATAAAATAAAATAAAAACAATTTAATCTTTAAAATCAAGATTAATTGATTTAAGAAAAACACTCCCCGGCAACGGCGCCAAAAACTTGACGTGAATCGGCAAGTGTACCGAATCGCGCAAGTAATACAATGATAAGTCAAAGTTCGTATCCACAGAGAGTGTGTCTAAATCAATTAAAATATTCTTTTTAAGATTATATCCTCCAAGATGTTTTTGACACGAATGTCAGGATTGTGTGGGAATTTGATTTGTAAAATTAAAAGACTTGTTTTTGGTTCTTTTTGAAAAAGAAATGAAATAAGGGTTTAAATATGTGAGAAAAGCGCTGCAGTTAGAGAACACTCACCAATGATCCCCACCTTTTACTATGGATTAAGTTAAATATTAATATATAAATCGTGAAATTAGATAATTATCAGATAAAGGTATCAATAGTTAATTCTCAATCCCTTGAGGAATTAACCCTTTAATCTCATATAGAACCCTAATTCCTTGAGGTGCCCTATATGAGATCAAGCATAAAGATCGATAATTGAAACATCTACAATATGAATCATGTCTATGTCTAGATCATGTTCATACCGTCGTTCTATCCCCTTTCCGGATTAAAGACCTCAGATCCCTCTTGTTGGCCCTAATCCTCAGATTTATTATTACTTACTAGATTGATCGGATCTAATAATAACAATAACAATACGATCAGAATAGAACGAAATTCAAAAGATAAATATATTCATAAAAACTCAATCCATTGTATCAGGGGTTCACAAGGGTTCGTGACCCTAACTACAGCAAAGAGGTTCTAGCCAACCATTATCATGGCTAGAATCCAATATTCAAATGAAAACATAAACTAAAAGAACTACAGAAAGGTAGAAGAAGAGATTTCTCTCCAGAGCTTCCGCCTCCGAATGACCTCAGTTGTTCAGAATATCAGATGTGTTTTCTAGGGTTGCCTTATGCCCTTTTTATAACCTGAAAATCCTCCTTTTCTCGCAACTGACAGCTGTCCATCTCAATCCCACGCTTGGAGCGCAGGATCCACGCTCCAAGCGTGGAGCTTCTGCCTTTTTTGTTTTCTCCACGCTTCAAGCGTGGAGTTCCACGCTTGAAGCGTGGACTTGCTGTTCTGAAGTCTTTTCCCACGCTTCAAGCGTGGGTTCCTACGCTTGGAGCGTGGGGCTTCTGTCTGATTCTTCTTCTTACTCCTTTATTTGTTATTTTCCTCCTGTAAACATGAAGAATTTGAGTGAGAGAGTGTCTGACAATTTTTATTCAATAATTTCACCACATATACACTTTTATACACAGTTTTAGATCTGATTTCCTGCTGTTTTTGATCTATAAAAGTATATATGACTAGGATAGTTAGATTGTTTAGAGCTGGGGGACTGGCAACGTTTATTCAGAATATGAGCCAAGAATGGCGTGACCATAGGCAACAGAATCAGAACCAACACCCGCTGCATGACAATGCAGAAGAAATTGCCCGTCGGAGGTTGAAAGACTTCCGCAACTTCCAACCACCTACTTTTGAGGGTGAAGACAACCCTGAGGCTGCAGATGATCGAGCATATTTTCGAACGCATGGCATGCCCGGAAGCGCATAAGACTGATTACGCGTCGTACCAGCTGATGGGAGAAGCTTTAACTTGGTGGACTGGTGTGAGGGCTCTGCTGAGAGCTCAGGACGTTGAACTACCGTGGGCCGTACTCAGACAAGTCTTTTTGGATAAATATTTTCCTAAGGCAATGAGAAAAATGAAGCACACTGAACTGCTGTCACTTAGGCAGGATAACATGACGTTTATGAGTATATTGCCAAATTTGGGCAGCTGATCGAGTACGCCAACTTTGACCGGAACATTTATGACGAAGAATGGCAGGTAGAGAAGTTCGAAAGCGGTACATAACCGCATGGATAAATTCTGACGACTAATCCTACACTTTCGGGATTATCAATCATTTTCTCAAGCGGAAGGAATCTTCAATGAGGCCAAGAATTTGAAGGAAGCAACCAACGCGATTCCACGGAGGAAACAGATACAGAAGAAAGGTAGGGGTCGAGGCAGAGGTCCGCAGTTGTAGGCGAGGCCTGGAAATTTTAAGAGAAGCACTACTGTTGGTCAATCGCTAACTGGACGGCAGGGTTCGACTGTTTGGATAGAGAATCATTTTGGAGGAAGAACAACAATGCATGTTTCAGATGTGGCCAGCAAGGACATTTCGCTTACGAATGCCCCCGGAACGCTAATCCACAGCCTACGCAAGCATCGGGATTTAGTTCCAACCTTTCTCTCTCATTTCTTTATTGCAAGTTAGAAAAGAGCTCCGCGAGGGTCAGATTCTCGATCAGGATCAAACCTGTAGACACTCAAATTCAGAATGTACCTGTAGTTAGAGAATTCAAAAAAGAAAAATAATAAGATTGCCTCCAATAAAAATGCAGTATCGAACTTGTTCCTGGAGTCGGACCAATCTCCATTGCCCCGTAATGGCGCCGTTGGAACTTGATTGAAAAGGATCTTTGGCAAAGGAATTCTCGAAGAAAAGAAGGGGTGCTCCAGCCATCTTGATCCATAGAAGGATTTCTTGTCTGTGTGTAGATTACCGACAGCTGAACAAAGTCACGGTGAAGAATAAGTATCCGTTACCGAGGATCGACGATTTGATGGACCAGCTGAGGAGCCAGAGTCTTTTCCAAGATAGATTTACGATCGGGATACCATACCTCCGGGTCAAACCGGAGGATATTCCAAAAACAGCTTTTAGGACTGTTATGGGCACTACGAAATCAGGTGATCCCTTCTGACTTACAAATGCTCCAGCGGAATTCATGGACTACATGAACCGTCTCCGCCCATTTCTTGATCAGTTTGTTATTGTGTTTATCGACGATATTCTGATTTACTCTACGAATGAAGAGCTGCCCATCTGAGGATTGTCTTGCAAATCTTGAAGGAGAAGCGGTTGTACGCGAATCGAAGTGCGAGTTTTGGCTTCCAGTTTCTGGGCCATGTCATTTCATCAGAAGGTATCGGTAACCCATGTGCAAAGTGCCATGAACAGGGAACGACCCAAGATGGTCACTGAAGTAAGAAGTTTCTTAGGCCTTGCTGGATATTATCGAAGGTTTATCCAGAATTTCTCTCAGATAGTGCAACCTCTTACCCGTCTCACTCGGAAGGACAAGCCTTTCAGTGGACCGAAGCTTGTGAAGAATGTTACTTGGAGCTGAAGAACAGATCGACAAGTGCTCCCGTACTCACGATTCGGATCCTACCCGAAAGTTCGAAGCATACTGTGATGCGTCGCTGAAAGGACTTGGATGCGTGTTGATGCAGGATCGTGGCGGTAGTTTATGCGTCTCGACAACTTTTCGAAGAAAATTATCCTACGCACGATTTGGAGTTAGCAGCTATAGTGTTCGCACTTAAAATCTGGAGGCACCACTTGTATGGTTCGCAGTTTGACGTATTCAGCAATCATAAGAGTTTGAAGTATTTGTTCGACCAGAAGGAGCTGAATATGCGGCAACGACGGTGGATGGAATTTCTGAAGGACTATGATTTTGGACTTAAATACCACCCAGGAAAGGCAAACGTGGTAGCTGACACCCTGAGTAGGAAGACATTGCACACTGCAACTCTGATGATGAAGAGCTGAAATTGTTTGAGGCCTTTCGAGATTTGAACTTATCTGTAGAAAGAGAGGGAATAGCATAAGATTGGGGAATATAAAGGTAGAGAATGAATTGATCAGTAGAATTAAGGAGGCTCAGAAAGATGAAGAGTTAGTTCGCGACGTTGGCAACCAAGATGTTGTAAAGGATGAGAATAATATTGGGAGATTCCCGAATGGAAGTGGGACAGTATTGCGATGGATTTTGCGTTGGACTTCCTCGGACGCGAGAAGGATATGGTGCTATCTGGGTGATTGTCGATCGTTTAACGAAGTCAGCTCATTTCTTGCGTGTTAGAACCACGTATAATACAGAGAGGTTTGCCAGAATTTACCTGCAGGAGATTGTGAAGCTGCACGGAGTTCCCACTAGTATTGTCAGTGATCGTGATCCCAAGTTTACATCCAAGTTCTGGGAATCTTTTCAAAGAGCTTTAGGGACCCACTTGAGATTGAGTACTGCTTACCACCCGCAGACCGATGGACAGACAGAACGCACCATTCAAGCATTAGAGGACATGTTCACGAGCGTGTGTCTGGAGTTAGGAGGCAGCTGGGATAATTAACTTCGTTGATTGAGTTTGCTTACAACAACAGTTACCACTCCAGTATTCAGATGGCACCGTACGAAGCTCTGTCGGAGGTGCAACCCTTTATGCTGGACTGAAGTGGGTGAGCGAAGTATGCTTCCTAATTCAAGAAACATCTTAAAGAAGATTCGGGAAATTATGCATCGGGCTCAGGCCAGACAGAAGAGTTCGCACACATGTAAGCCTCTATCTTTCGAAGTCGGAGACCTTGTATTTTTGGAGAATCACATCTACATCGGGACTCGGAAGGAGAATGGGAGTTAAGAAGTTAAGTCCACGGTACTTAGGACCGTATTTGTTAATGGACCGGATTGGAGAGTCTGCATACCGGTTGGCTTTACCACCCAATCTGTCAGGAATTCACAATGTATTTCATGTGTCGCATCTATGGAGGTATCTCTCTGATCCATCTCACGTGTTACAGCCGGAAGAAGTGGAACTTAAGGAAAATCTGACGTATCAAGTACAACCGTTCCAAATTCTTGAAAGATCCGTCAAGCGACTCCGTTCTAAAGAAATTCCTTGGTGAAAGTATTATGGAACAACCGATCGGCAGCTGAAGCCACTTGGGAGCATCGAGGACGACATTCGGAAACGCTACCAGAACTGTTTAGCTCGTAAGTGCACAAAATTCCTATTTGGTGGGGAGAGTGTAACATCCCACATAATTAGTAAAATACATAGGTGTTAAAATGATATAGGTGCATATGTAGAATTTGATTTTTTTTTGGTTTATGGCTTGCGAATTGTTTGATCTTTATCCTTGGATGATACTAAGGTAAGTATTTAAATTAAATCATAGGAGGGTGCATATGTAGGCATATGAAATTTATTAAAATCATATGAGTAATTTGAGTGTGTGTTAGAAGGCTTTAGTGTTTATTGGACTTTGGAAGTGGGCTAGTGTGTGTGGACTTGTCACTATTGGACTTGTGTGATTGGGTTCTTTGTATGTGTAGGCCAATGGCCCAAGGAGGCTTTTGGATCAAGCTAGTTCAGCCCAAGGTTGTGTCCACCCTTATCTCCCCTAAAGCCTTGTCCAACAAGGATGTTTGTGTACCAAGGAACCTTCACTTGGCTAGGTGTATCATCTCACTCATTCATGCGCATAAGAGGTAGAAAATACTTTGAAAAATCTGCCAATTTTCCTCTTGTGTGACCGCCACATCACTTTGCTTGTGCATCACTTGATTTCAACTTCATTGCATGGAAGACACATGTACTATTTAGCATGATTTTGGGCTGCATTCTCCCTCATTTAGGCGCATATGTAGAGAGCTTAAAAATCAGATTTTTCTATGACACAAAATCTGCCTTTGAGTGTTGACTTGGAGAACCACCTTACACCTTCCATCATGAGGCTGAAATGTGCAGATTTTTGCATGCTTTTGGCAGTCCATCATGAGCCAAATCTGCCCCTTGCTTCCACATGCATCAAAAGAAGGATTTTGGGGCTGCATCTCCCTCATCCCATGCGCACAAAGACTGCATCAATTCAGATTTTTTTGGCTGCCACAAAGCTGTCTTGCTTGTGGACTTAGAGAAACCTCCTAGCATGTGCTCATGATGACACCTTCCCTCCACTCCACCATGTGCGCATGACTTGGTAGATTGTGTGAAAAATTCTGACTTTGGTAGCATCATTCAGATCTAAACTCTTCCCCCCTCACCTCCTTGCATGTGCATAGTGTACTTTAGAAGCAACCCCTTGCTTGTTCAAACCTTGTGCAGCCCCACTTCTTCAAGCAACCAGAATTTTCATGATGTTTAATCATTGCAACCTCCCCTCACTTTTCCTTAAGTATGCGCACACTAGAGAGCTTCCTCACTTTGCACAAGTGCAGCCAAGTTCCTCCCTCATTCCCTCACTCTCCTAGCCGAACCTACAAGCATCCTTGGAGCAAGAAGACTTTGCTAACTCACCTTCCCTCACACTCTCTAAACCGTAGCCTATGCCCCAAGCAAGTGTAAGTTTTCCTCCTCACTTTCACCTCACTGTTCAGTCTTGATTCCTCACCTTTTGGAAGCTGTCCAAGTTGCTCCTCCTCACCCTTGATTGCGCATAGATCATCTCCTAGGAAGTGTGGACTTGTTGTTGGTAGAACTAGAAAGGTGTGGTGTGTGACAAGAAGTGTGTGCTACAAGAGGTAAGCCTAGAACATAGACCTCTTTCATGGTGTGTAATCATGTGTGTGCTTGAATGTCTCCTTGAATATGTTTTGTTTTGGATTCTTGATTGAGCATGGTTAAAGTATAAGGATGGAGCTATTTTATGATGACTTGTATGCATGAGTTATAGAATGAAAGTCTCATGGTTATGTTTAAGTTCATGCCACTGTTTTCTTGTATGGATATGCCACTATTTTGAGGATAAATATGCCACTGTTTCCCTATGAAGGTGCCACTGTTTTGAGGCTAAGAAATGTCACTGTTTCGGTTTCACAAGATCACCATTTTGATGCCACTGTTTCTGCACACATATGCCACTGTTTTAGTGCTTCACATGCCACTGTTTCTGCATAAAATGCTCACTGTTTTAGTCCATGATGTGCCACTGTTTCTGCATAAAATGCTCACTGTTTTAATGCCACATATGTCACTGTTTTGCACCAAAAACACTCACTGTTTTAGTACTTAATGAGCCACTGTTTCTGCATAAAATAACCATCATCTTGATGTTCAAACACTACCCTTTATGCCACTGTATTGGTGTCTAAATACTCCCATTTTGCCACTGTTTTGATGATCAAGAATCACTATTTATGCCACTGTTTTAATGTCTAAAAATCATGATTTATATCACTGTTTTGGATGTTCAAATGTATCATTCATGCCACTGTTTTAATGTTCAAAAAACCACTCACTTTGCCACTATTTTTGATGTGCAAATATCACCACGAATGTCACTGTTTTAATGATTAAATGTTACCATTCATGCCACTGTTTTGATGCACAAATAACACTACTTATGCCACTGTTTTGAAGTTCAAATGCCATTGATTATGTCACTATTTTAACATTCAAATGCCACCGTTCTGTCACTGTTTTAAGGTCCAAAATGTCACTGGTTCTGTTTTAAAACGTTCACTGTTCTGCTGTAAGGTGCTGCCGTTTTTCTGCTGTAAAACGTCACTGTTTCTGTCCACTGTTTTTAAGTAAAACGTCACTGTTTTCTGCTCACTGTTTTTAAAGAACAACCCATTGTTTTCTGCTCACTGTTTTAAGAACAAACGCCACTGTTTTCTGCTGTAAAACGCTGTTGTGTGCTCACTGTTTCTGCTGTAAATCGCCGCTGTAAATGATTGGTTGTAATTGATTTAGGTGCGCTTAAGAAGTGAGATTCTTCGCTGCTGTTTGGTATTGTTTAAGACACGCAAGGTAAGTGTCAGGCGATATTACCTAATGTGACTATTGACTACTGGTATAAAATTGTGACATGATGCTCCATATTCCGTAAAAGTATTATGTTCCATTATGATGAAAGGAAACTGCCAAAAATGTGCCGTGAGGGCTATATGATTATGAGGTAAAGACGTTATGTGGCAGCATAACGCATATGAAAAGTATATGTGCCGTGATGGCTATATGAAAGGTATATAAGCATGCATCTTACATCATACCGCATTTTTACGCTTTGTGTGTGAAAGCATAGCATGACATGCATGTATCAAGATCATATAGGCCTTGTTTTAGAATAGTTATGTACAGGACCATGTGTTTGAGCAAGCATCATATAGGCATCCCCAAGGTACCGGGGTATGGGACACTTGGCATCAGTCCGCATAGGCCCACAGTTGGAATCCACATGGAGCTCAGGTGCCAAGGGATATTTGATTCGACTGTGAAGTGCGCGCACGACGGTGCTAAAAGCGCAAAGGAAAGGCGTTATACGCAAGTAATACAATGATAAGTCAAAGTTCGTATCCACAGAGAGTGTGTCTAAATCAATTAAAACTCTTCCTTTTAAGATTAAATCTGCAAGGATGTTTTTGACACGAATGTCAGGATTGTGTGGGAATTTGATTTGTAAAATTAAAAGACTTGTTTTTGGTTCTTTTTGAAAAAGAAATGAAATAAGGGTTTAATATATGTGAGAAAAGCGCTGCAGTTAGAGAACACTCACCAATGATCCCCACCTTTTACTATGGATTAAGTTAAATATTAATATATAAATCGTGAAATTAGATAATTATCAGATAAAGGTATCAATAGTTAATTCTCAATCCCTTGAGGAATTAACCCTTTAATCTCATATAGAACCCTAATTCCTTGAGGTGCCCTATATGAGATCAAGCATAAAGATCGATAATTGAAACATCTACAATATGAATCATGTCTATGTCTAGATCATGTTCATACCGTCGTTCTATCCCCTTTCCGGATTAAAGACCTCAGATCCCTCTTGTTGGCCCTAATCCTCAGATTTATTATTACTTACTAGATTGATCGGATCTAATAATAACAATAACAATACGATCAGAATAGAACGAAATTCAAAAGATAAATATATTCATAAAAACTCAATCCATTGTATCAGGGGTTCACAAGGGTTCGTGACCCTAACTACAGCAAAGAGGTTCTAGCCAACCATTATCATGGCTAGAATCCAATATTCAATTGAAAACAAAAACTAAAAGAACTACAGAAAGGTAGAAGAAGAGATCTCTCTCCAGAGCTTCCGCCTCCGAATGACCTCAGTTGTTCAGAATATCAGATGTGTGTCTTCTAGGGTTGCCTTATGCCCTTTTTATAACCTGAAAATCCTCCTTTTCTCGCAACTGACAGCTGTCCATCTCAATCCCACGCTTGGAGCGCAGGATCCACGCTCCAAGCGTGGAGCTTCTGCCTTTTTTTGTTTTCTCCACGCTTCAAGCGTGGAGTTCCACGCTTGAAGCGTGGACTCACTGTTCTGAAGTCTTTTCCCACGCTTCAAGCGTGGGTTCCTACGCTTGGAGCGTGGGGCTTCTGTCTGATTCTTCTTCTTACTCCTTTATTTGTTATTTTCCTCCTGTAAACATGAAGAATTTGAGTGAGAGAGTGTCTGACAATTTTTATTCAATAATTTCACCACATATACACTTTTATACACAGTTTTAGATCTGATTTCCTGCTGTTTTTGATCTATAAAAGTATATATGCTGGGAGCATATCAAACAATTCCCAGATTTAAACATTGCTGTCCTCAGCAATAAACTGATTCAAACTTAGAAATTTGTACAGCAGTGTTTCAACACAATATCAACCAAACACTTGAAGAAATCATTATGTCATGCCTGACTGAATTCTGCAAGAATTCTGATTATGCCATCAATTCTCTGAAAAATCATGAATGTAATCTGAACATCCCTCACCAAGACAAACTATATCACTCTCACTCTTGTGTTTTTAGGGTATCAGACATACATAACCATCACAGCTGAAACACTGCCATAGGCTTGATCATATTCTCAAGATCCTTAAAATTGAAGGATTCAAACACATGCACTTAACTGATCAAAGGACTTTCAATGGTTTTAATTTGGCCTGGCTAAGGTAGGAATTTGTATGGAGAGTGGCTTCAAATGCTATGAGATTGACACTGAGAACAACCCAATTTAGATAAGTTTAACTTATCAATTTTGCTCCACTAACTTGCCCACAGAATTTCGGGAAGTCAATTCCTATGTTTGACCAATTTATTCACAATGCTTCACCCGCATGTTTTTCTTTTTCCCTTTTCTTTCTCTTTTCTTTTTCTTTTTTTTTTTTTTTCTTTTCTTTCTCTTTTCTTTCCAATTTGCTTAGTGTAGTGGAGCTTATCTTAGATATTTTCTCTCTTTTTGAGAAAAATCAGTAGTTCAATCTCACTTAGGGTAAGTTCATCATGGATAGGTTAAGCAACATTTTGGGTAATTACCAATGAATAGGCTCAAACCTCAAAGGGATAACAATGGAAAAATTAATTATACAGGTGAGCTTTATGGCCAGAGCTATCAAGAACAAATTGCCTTATCATATCAGTTAAAATGCATGCCTTGTAGAGAAACAAACCAAGTTCTAGAGTGTCAGTACAGTGAGGCCTCTCAGAAAAAAAATTACTGTATAGGCTCAAACCTCAAGGCTATGATTTCAGACTAGATTTCACAGAGATATCAGGCATATCATCAATTCTAGCACATAATTTCAGACAGACGAACAATTCTAATCTCTACTCATGCCAAGTGACATCATGCCAAAACTTTCAAAGCTTAATGTACTTCCTAAGATGAATTCAATCATTTGTTTAAGGAAGCAACATCTAAATCTGAGATTATCAATAGGCATATTCCAAACAACATACAGGCATATTCCAAAAAATTTTGCTGAATTTTTAAAATTACTTAAACCAAGACAGATATTTAAAACTGAAAATGTAAGTTGGTTCGAATATCTCCCCTGAAATGAAGTGTGGTTCCACAATTGCAGCTAAAGCGCAAGAACAGGTGGGCAAGGTCATCCACCATTCCCAGATTTTAGAAATTGCTGTCCCCAGCAATAACTAAGTTCAATCGATTAAGAACAGCTGCGCAATTAAAGCACACATCATTAACAATATTATATCAGCAAAACAGTGAGAAAGACCCTGAGATGTTCATATCCAAACAGTAAACTTGACCCTAACAAAATCCTATTGGTCATTTAAAACAAAACACGAAAATTAACAACGTCCGAAAAAAAATAAAAGTAACAACAGCCAATGATCACTCCTCCATGGTATACTGCTGGAAAGAGCTAGGAGGATCTGCTGGATCTATCCCCATCTTCAGGCACATGGCCTTCATCATAGCATGCATCTCGAGTATGATCGGAGAATCCTCATAGAGTGGCTGGCGAGCAGATGATGATGCTGCTGATGTCTGGGATGCTGGAGGTGCCTGAGGTACTGGCGGATCCTGTGGCTCTGGAGGGGGTATAGGATTGCCCTGGCTATTGAGAAGCCATGCTGCATGTTTTTCGGATTCCTTGTAATAACCCTCCAATGCAATCTTTGTCATAGGCTTTTCAGCCTTTACATCCAATGGCTCATTAGCGGGAATTTCAACCCCAGCTCTAATACACAGATGGGAGATTAAAGAACTGTGAGCCAATAGATTATTTTCCTTGCTCTGGGTAATCATGTGGACAATCCTGTCAGATAGAATAGCAGCAATATTCAGATTTTTGTCCCCCATCAGCACATAATATAGCACAGCCCTCTCGACATTAACATCACTTTTGTTCGTAGAAGGAATAACTGTTGCATTCACAAAAGTGTGCCAGCTGATAGCCTCACCAGTAAGGCTGAGCCTAGTAAATTTTTCGGGTACATTAGTGAGACCCTGCCTAAACTTCCATTCAGAGAATGGACTGGTGATCTTTTCCCGAACTTCATCAGCTATGAGGGGCATTTCTTCCCGATAATACCCTTCTGACGGCTGCATCAAATTGAATAGTCGGGCAAACTCACACTCAGCCGTAGGGTCATATGAAGTTTGTAGTAATTCTTCAATTGTCGCAGCATCAAATGGCACTTCCTTCCCTCTCACCCAACTCCTTCGGGTGGCATTGACCATGTTCTTATCAGCATTGGCTAGAAATTCTCTGAGAATGCGCCCAGAACTGTCTTGTGGAAAAGTGACCAATGTCCTCCAGTGTCTCCTTTGAACTACCGAATAAATGTTATCAAAAAGTAGGAGACTCCCCAAATCGAACCCCCTTTCTTTGATTACATTTTTATTCAGCAGTTTAGTTTCATAAACTTCCTGCTTTTCAGCGGACAAAAATCTTCTGGGGTCAAAATTTGTGCGGGGTCTTTTCGCAGCAGATGACCCTTCGGTGCCCTTTTTCATTCTTTTCTCCTGAAACTCAGAAAAGTTCCCAATACATGTGCATAACAAATATTATCAGCAGACAGATTCAGTTCATGACATCATTCAGCTCAATTCCCAGATTTAATTTCAACCATCTACTCAAATAAACAATCCCAACCCCATTAATCATGCCAAGCAACAGTTGTATCAAGACACTATACGACCAACACCACATTAGTATCGAACAAATTGCAACTATACAAAAATAGCATGCATATTTTCATGAAAGTTAAAAATAATTCATACCAGCATGCATATTCAGCAGTTGAACAAACACATACCACATGCAATCCAAAAAAATCATACCTCTCCTACACTTGCAACCATCATCAAGTAATGAAAGAAAAGAGATAATGGATGGTTA
Organism: Gastrolobium villosum; assembly: GCA_032173675.1. Taxonomy (NCBI): domain Eukaryota; kingdom Viridiplantae; phylum Streptophyta; class Magnoliopsida; order Fabales; family Fabaceae; genus Gastrolobium; species Gastrolobium villosum. The sequence continues at coordinate 17,016 of JAVKPL010004754.1, forward strand.
CATTTTCTCCAGCCATTTTGATCAAAATTTGAATTTTATGCAGAAATTTGATCCTTCCCAATGTCAAGTGAACGGTGGAGAAGAAAAACTATGGTGGAGATGATGGCGGTGCGGCGGTGGTGGTGTGAACAGTGGCGGTGCGGTGGTGGTGGTGGTGGTGAAGGAGAAGTGGTGTGTGTGGTGTGTGTGGTGGTAAGGTGAAGGAAAAGTGAAGAAGAAGAAGAAGAAGATGAAAGTGGAGAGGGAAAGGGAAAAGAGTGAGGAGAAATGGGGAATAGGGGGAGAGGGAGTGGGGAGAAAAAGGGAGGAGTGGAGGGGAGAAGGAAAATAAAAGAAAAGGGGGGAGGGGCGCGGCGCTTGGGAAATTAGGGTTGCTGGTTTAAAACCCTGTCCACGCTTGAAGCGTGGGGTTCCACGCTTCAAGCGTGGACCTACTGCCCCTGACGATCCATATTCCCCTTCTACGCTGCAAGCGTGGAGTTCCACGCTTGGAGCGTAGACATTCTGTGTCTGGCTCTTCAACTTCCATTCCCACGCTTCAAGCGTAGGGTTCTACGCTTGGAGCGTGGGACTACTGTCCCCTTTCGAGTTTCCTGCGCTGCAAGCGTGGGTTCCCACGCTTGAAGCGCCCAGCTTCTGCTCCAACATCTTTTCTACGCTCCAAGCGTAGGGTTACACGCTTGGAGCGTAGACCCTCTGTCCCAGTTTTCCTTTCTACGCTTGAATTTTTCTTTTCTACGCTTGAAGCGTAGAGTTCTACGCTTCAAGCGTACGCTTCAAGCCACTCTCTGGATCTTTCACTTCCTTCCTTCATTCAATTTTTTTTTTTTTTTTTTTTCTGGTTTACCTAAAAAAAATGAAAACAAGATACAAATACAAGGATAAAAATGTTGGGTTGCCTCCCAACTAGCGCGTGTTTAACGTCCCGAGCCTGACGGTTACCTCATTTAAGTTGCAATGGAATGAAGGCGCAAAGCCACAACTTGTTTCATTACGGGTCCTCCATGGAAGAACTTCAACCTAGAGCCATTGACCTTGAAGGGTCTGTCGTCCTCCATGGAAGATATCTCAACAGTACCATATGGAAAGACCTTTTTAATCACAAAAGGTCCTGTCCACCTGGATTTCAACTTCCCTGGAAAAAGTTTCAATCGGGAATTGTATAACAATACCTGCTGACCAGGCTCAAACTCCTTGTGTTTAAGTTTGCTATCATGATACTTCTTAGCTTTTTCTTTATAAATTCTAGAGCTTTCAAAGGCTGAATTCCTAAACTCATCAAGCTCTAACAGTTGAAACTTTCGTTTCTCAAGAGCTGCTGTGGCATCAAAGTTTAGGAATTTAATAGCCCAAAAGGCTCTATGTTCAAGCTCCACTGGTAAATGACAAGCTTTCCCGTACACAAGCTGATAGGGAGACATTCCTATCGGAGTTTTGTATGCAGTTCGGTATGCCCACAGTGCATCATCCAGTCTTTTCGACCAATCCTTTAGAGAAATACTGACAGTCTTTTCCAGGATTCGCTTCAGTTCCCTATTGGAAACTTCCACTTGGCCACTTGTCTGCGGATGATAAGGTGTAGCGACCTTATGCTTGACACCATACTTTGTTAACAGATTTTCAAATTGCTTATTGCAAAAATGAGAGCCTCCATCACTTATGATTGCTCTTGGCACTCCAAATCTGGTAAAGATATTCTTTCTCAGGAAGTTTACAACCACCTTCGCATCATTAGTAGGAAGAGCTGTTGCCTCAACCCACTTAGAAACGTAATCCACAGCTACCAGAATGTACTGGTTGGAATAGGAAGATGGAAATGGTCCCATGAAATCAATCCCCCATAAATCAAATAATTCCACCTCCATAATAGTGTTTAGAGGCATTTCATCTTTCCGGGAAATGTTCCCTGTCTTTTGGCATCTTTCGCACTTTTCAACATACTCTCTGGCATCTTTGAAAAGAGTAGGCCAGTAATACCCACTTTGCAATACCTTTTGAGCAGTTCTGTTTCCACCAAAATGGCCACCATAATCAGAATTGTGACAATGCCATAAAATCTCCTTGATTTCCAATTCTGATACACATCTTCTCAAGATTCCATCAGCACATTGGAAATACAGGAATGGATCATCCCATACATACCTCCTAGCATCATGTAAGAACTTTTTTACTTGTTGCTTTGTGAGATCAGGAGGTACTTTCTTGATTACCTTAAAATTCACAAAATCAGCAAACCATGGTTCCATATGCAGTGCAAAAATTGGTTCTTCAGATAATTTCACAGATATTGCAAGGACTTGTTCATCCGGAAAATAATCGTTGATCTCTAAAGCAGGATCATCTTGTAGGGTCTTCTCTCGGATCCTGGATAAGTGATCAGCAACTTTATTTTCCATTCCTGACTTGTCTTTGATCTCTAAATCAAACTCTTGAAATAACAACATCCACCTTAACAGCCGTGGTTTTGCATTTTGTTTAGAGATCAAATACTTTATTGCTGCGTGATCAGTAAAAATGATGGTCTTGGCACCAAGGAGATATGGTCTAAATTTATCAAGTGCATAGACCACAGCGAGCATCTCCTTCTCTGTTGTTGCATAGTTTACCTGTGCTTCATTCAGAACTTTGCTAGCATAGTAAATTACGTGCAACAGTTTGTTTCTTCGTTGGCCAAGAACAGCACCAATAGCAAGATCACTAGCATCGCACATCAACTCAAATGGCATACTCCAATCAGGTGAAACCAAGACAGGAGCAGTAGTGAGTTTTTCCTTTAATAAATTAAAGGCTTTAAGACACGCATCATCAAAAACGAACTCATTGTCTTTCATGAGAAGTTGACTTAGTGGCTTGGCAATTTTAGAGAAGTCTTTGATGAATCTTCTATAAAAGCCAGCATGACCAAGGAAACTCCTCACTCCATTAACATTAATTGGAGGAGGTAGTTTTTCAATGAGCATTAGTTTTGCTCTATCAACTTCTATACCTTCCTTAGAAATTTTGTGTCCAAGCACAATGCCTTCTTGGACCATGAAGTGACATTTTTCCCAGTTAAGGACCAGGTTTGTCTCCTGACATCTTTTCAGTACTTTAGATAAGTTGCCTAAGCAATCATCAAAGCAAGAGCCAAATACCGAAAAGTCATCCATGAATACTTCTAAGAACTTTTCTACCATATCTGAGAAGATTGATAACATGCACCTTTGAAAAGTAGCAGGTGCATTGCACAATCCAAACGGCATTCTCCTATAGGCAAAAACGCCAAAAGGACAAGTGAATGCTGTCTTTTCTTGGTCTTCCGGAGTCACTGCAATTTGATTATAACCACTGTACCCATCAAGGAAACAATAATAAGAATGACCTGCTAACCTTTCCAGCATTTGATCCACAAAAGGGAGAGGAAAATGATCTTTCCTAGTTGCTTCATTAAGCCTTCTGTAGTCAACACACATTCTCCATCCAGTAATTGTCCTGGTAGAGATTAATTCATCTTTATCGTTCTTCACCACAGTGACACCTCCTTTCTTTGGCACAGTTTGTACAGGACTTACCCATGCAGTATCTGATATTGAATAAATCATTCCAGCATCAAGAAGTTTAACTACTTCTTTTCTCACCACTTCTTTCATCATGGGGTTCAATCTCCTTTGAGGCTGCCTTACAGGTTTGATATCATTCTCCATGAGAATTTTATGCGTACAGAAAGAAGGGCTTATACCCTTAAGATCAGCCATGGACCATCCTAAAGCAGTCTTATGCTTTAAAAGAATTTCTTTCAGTTTCTTCTCATCATTAGCAGATAACCTGTTATTTATGATCACTGGATATGTTTCATTGTCACCCAGGAACATATACTTTAGGGCTGGAGGTAACTCCTTAAGATCAACTTTAGGAGCACCTATTTCCTTGTCAGAAGTCTTCTGTTCAAGCAACTCATTAGCAACTTTAATGTCTTCCTCAAAAGGGATATGATCTCTTTCTTGCAATTCAACAGTAAATTCTTGCAAGGGAGTTTCATCTTCATGCATCACTTCCTCTAAGACATTAATTTCAAAACAATCACTATCATCATATGGTCTTTTTATTGCATCAAAGACATTGACAGTGATTGTGTCTTCATTCATCCTTAGCACCAGCTTTCCTTGTTCTACATCAATCATTGCACGGGCTGTGGCCAGGAAAGGTCTACCCAATATGAGAGGCATTTCATTCTCAACCTCCATATCAAGCACAATAAAATCAGCCGGAAAGATGAACTTGTCAATTTTTACAAGAACATCTTCGACTATTCCACTTGGCTTCCTCAAGGATCTATCAGCCAGCTGAAGAGAAACCAGAGTAGGCTTCAATTCAGTGATCCCTAAGGCTTTACAAACAGATAAGGGCATCAGATTAATACTTGCCCCTAAATCACACAAAGCTTTGCCAATCTTTGTGTCTCCTATTTCAATTTCAATATTAAAGCTTCCAGGATCACGAAGTTTGGGAGGAAACTTCCTAGTGATAATAGCACTGCACTTCTCATTAAGTGCAACTGTTTGGCATTCCTGTAGCTTTTGCTTCCTGGAAAGGAGATCTTTCATGAATTTGGCATAGTTTGGCATATTAGCCAATGCTTCAGCGAACGGAATGTTCACATGCAATTTCTTGAAAAGATCAAGAAATCTGTCATAACTTTTGGCTTTTAATTCTGGCTTCAACCTTCCAGGATAAGGTGCCATTTTCATCAGATACTCTTCACTGAGTTCAAATTTTTCTTTTGGAAGAGTAGCTGTCTCCTTCTCATCATCAGTTGGTTTCAATACTTCAGGAGATTTTTCTTTTTCTTTTTCAGGTTTCTCCTCTTGTTCGATCTTCTTTTCCTTCTCAATAGGTTTTGGTGGTGATGATACCACTTTCCCACTTCTAGTTGTAACTGCCAGACAATCTTCCTTGGGGTTAGTAGTAGTGTTACCAGGAAAGGTACCTGGAGCTCTATCAGATAATTGTTGGGCTAGTTGACCAATCTGATATTCCAGGTTCTTGATTGAAGCTTTTGTATTTCTGGAATCAGCTCTGCTCTCCTCAATGAAAGCATTGGTACTTCTTTGATTAGCCTTACTTTCCTCCATGAAAGCGTTAGTACTTTGTGCTAATGTTCCGACTAAACGCTGAGAAATTTTGATTAGGGCGCTGATCATACCAAATACCATTTACCTGAAATTGTTGAGTAGAATCTGAGGACATCAATGTAGGACAAGTATTGGTATCATGATCTTCATGACAATACTCACAATCAAGGACAACTGCACTTGCTTGAACTTTGGAAAGTTGCATCCTTTCAAACTTCGCATGCAGATTGGACATTTGTTGTGATAACAATGCCAGCATTGCACTATTATCATTGATTGGCACTGTTTCCCTTTTCCCTGTCCTTATAGAGCATTGCAGCTAACTTGTCAATAAGATGATATGACTCAGAAGCTAGTTTATCACCCAAAGAACCGCCTGCTGCAGTATTAATAACCAATTTTGGAATTTTTCAGGTTGTCTTTCCACCAAATAAATTTTCCTTAAC
>JAVKPL010004755.1:0-22721 GCA_032173675.1 Gastrolobium villosum
TAGACTTTTGAGTCTATAACCTTTGATTCTTGTTGTCAATGTTTACTCTAGGAGAGATCACTAATGGACTAGGGTTTTGAATAGGATAAATGATTGAATCACCAAAGGATTGAGGTTTAATCAATTTTGAAAACTTATCAATAAAATGAATTGAATGTTAGTTATTGGAAAAGGTAGATCCATTAGGAAGATATTGGGGAAATCAACACCCTACCTACAATTTGCATTCTTGATTTCTTTTTGGTTCTAGATTATTGTCCTTGTTAATTAATTGTTAGTTTTAGTTTGTGTTTTATATTTTAATCATATTCCTAACAACTTTTACAATCGATCCAATTTAGATCACATAGATAAATTATTGCTTGATAGACCAATCCTCATAAGAATGATATCTTACTTATCACTTTATTACTTGTACGACCGGTATACTTGTCGTGATTGCAAGAAGTTTTTGGTGCCATTACCGAGGATTGCGCGCTATCAACATTAATTTTATCTATTAAATCATGGATTTGATCATTTTATTTATTTATTTTGTTTTATTTTTGTATTAGTATAATCTTTTTTATTATTTTTATTAGTTTAGTGGACCCATTAGTTGGACCTACATTTCTTAGTTTCTCTGGTATATGCAGCTGCGAGGCCCTTTTTGCGAACACATAAGTATACCAGTTGTTCCAAGTAATAAAGTCATAAGTGAGTATCGTTCAACACGAGGACTAATTTCAAGCAATAATTCTCTATTTTTCTTTAAGGCAGACAATTCAAAAGTGGTTGGGTGGTAATTGTGAAGTAGTGTAAAAGCTGAATTAGAAGCAATTGCTAAATTTAAGAAGATACTTAAAAACAAGAAAACAAGATGGCAATTGGATTTTGTAAATAATAAGAGAAACATAGCTAGTGTTCAACTTCCCTTAATGATCACCTATCACTTGTTAATTCTTAATTATCATCCCTTTCAGCGCGACGCAACGTGAAATCACTCATTGGCTTCCACTTGGCTTGTGCCTTGACTTCCTTCGGCTTCCTTGATCCATCAATGCTTTGATTTAGCAATTTAAACCTGAAACCGATATAATTTTAAGTCAGAATCATATCACATTTGAAAAGTAGAAAAGTCTTTTGCATATTACAATATTTACTATGTCTTTGACCACTTTTAACATTATTTAGCATATTTTTTGTCCTAAAGACATGGTATAATTGACACTTAACAAATCATTCCCAGATTCAATCATTGCTTTTCCCAGCCATGGACTAATTTAAGAATGATGAAAAATGCAAAAGTGTGGATCTTGAGCTCAATGTATCATCGATAAAAGAACTAACAGTGACTCATCCCATCAGTGATCAGACTTAACAAAAACATCAAAACCATAAGAACAAGCAACCAATTAAGCAAGTTCCAAAAGCAAACAAGTCATAGAACTATAACCAGAGATCTATCAATAAAGTACAGAGAAATGAATCTAAACACACCCCTCACTAGAAATATAAGTTTACGTGTTTAAAAGGTGATGTATCACTCAAACCTTCATTGAATCAATACTACCATAGGCTTTGTTATATTATTACTCTCTACAATTTAATAGCATGCACAAAAGATCAAGAGGTCTTTATACATGTTGTAATGAGGTTTGGCTAAAAAAGGATAGATAAGGAGATAAATGGCTAAAACATTGGAAAATGGAAGGATCATGGTAAAGTGTAAACACATTTGACATACAATCCTTTACTCTCTTTTTTTCTTTTCTTCTTTTTCAGCATTTTTATTTTTCTGTATTTTTCTTTTCCAACCCTAAAACTTTTCAGTTTCTTTTTCATTTTCCAACCCAAAACTCACCATTTTCTATCTTTGTTTTTGCTCAACTCTTATAACCTCATTTTTCATCACTAAACATCTCATGATACAATGCTCATGCTTACACACTATCAAGAAAATTCTGCAATGCTATCCTATATAAGGTAGATGTATGTGTGGAATGGCTAATTACAACATTAGGTTATTAAGAAAGAAAAAGGTCTAGGCTAAACGAGCTTAACAAAGGATAGCATAATGGGTAGCTTTATGGCTAAGTAACTAAAAACAAAAAAAGTGTCTCAATCATATTAACAATGCATGAAATCAACCATCTCAAGGAGAAACAAAACAAGTTCTAGACCATTTTTAACAGTCAAGTGTACACCAAAAGAAATATTTTCTTTTTAGGCTGAAAACCTCACGACTATGGATGCATGATTCAGCTAACTATGTTATCTCTCAATCACTCAAAACTGTAATTCTAATATTCATGTTGACTCATAGACTCACTTAATTAGTGCTTATTTGCAAAATCAAAACATGGTATAAGTCATCACATTATGAATTAATTTTATTGAATAACTCCCTATTAATTTTCCATTGGCACAATCCAAGTTTTGGAAAACAAATCAATCACAAAGAAGGAAGAAAAAATGCAAAGAACGGTCGATAGAAACTTCCATGAAAAATCTATGTTAAGCGCTCAACAGCTCTCATGACTGCTACTATGGTATATGGTGGTGCTCCCTATTCCCAGATTTAGAATTTTGTTATCCTCAACCATGACTAGCAAAAATGAGCACTTAACAATAATAATATTCAGTAGTGGCATCAGTGTCAAGTCCACTACAGGGTGGACAAAACTGTTAAGAGACCATTACCACGAAGATCACAAAATAAAATAAAATGAGATGAAATAAAAACAAAACAAAAAGAACTAAAAACAAAGCTAAACTAGCATCCTCATCAATCACTATACTCTGGGTCCCCAAAAGATGGGGAGATAAAACAGACCAAGCATAACCATTCCCAGATTTATCCAAAATCATATCTTAAGCCAAAATTAACATTATAATAGTAATCCAACAATCAGTTCACTATCAAACAGTGCTTGCAACCAATCAGTTCACTATCAAACAGTGCTTTCAATCATTAACAACAGTAAAGAAAAAAATTTCCCAGATTTATCAGAAAGCGTGCTTTCAATGCAAATCCAATTTTTAACCATAGGGCATATAAAGAAGATATCAACACACAATATGAGGTTAACCCTGTCATGCACCTTGAGATTAAGTGGGAAGAAAAGAAGGGCCAAACCTGTAGTTCCTCGTGCAATAGAGAGGTGAAAGAATGAGAATGAAGATAGGGTCCTTCGATGATGTCGGTGAATAGTGGTGAAGTGTGTGTGAGAGGAGTAAAATAAAATGGTTATGATGTGAGAGAAAGTGGAATGGGGGAAAAAAGAGGGAAGATGAAATTGAGTAATAATAAAAAAATATGGAAGAGTAATCTCGCTATGACACTCGCAATACCGAAGCTTTCAATAAGAAACAGCTCAAATTCACACTTGCTCGTTGGTTTCCTCGTAGTAACGTGTTTTCTAGCTAGATATATTATCCATCTCGCACATTTGCTTGCCAATGAAAGTAAAATAGCAAGTATATTAACAAATTAAATCCCATTTAGTCTTTTTTTAATTTCAGAACATTTTCTCTAGAAAGACCTGGGCTTCTTAATGCCAAAGTGAATGCTGCAACCTAAAGTGATTAAATGCTTCTTTTACTCATGCTGAATGCGTCTTCCCACTATACCTGCAAAAAAAAAAAAAAAAACCATGATCATTGCTAACAAGGAATACCTGAAGACAAAAACAAAAATAAAAATAAGACAAAAACTAATAGTGGCTGGTAGCTCGAGCTTAGTGATATCACCATCCCTTTGCTAAAAAATTGGGCTCGGCCAAGGGGATGCTAATGTGCATGTGTAAGAGTGTAAATGGCCTCAAGAACTCTGAACTTGGTTTTCATATGTTTTCCCTTGCTCCTAGAATTTTCCATCTTAACGTTTGGTTTGCATTCCTTGGTGATGGGCTTCCTTGTTGTTCTCTTCCTCAACCTTTTTCTCTGCAATGTAATAGACTTGACCTTCAGGCTTTCTAGCCAATTCATAACTCTTCTTCTAGTGCATTTGACACTTCAATTGAATTGATAGCTTTAGCTACTTCGGTTAGTAGATCATTATTGATTAGCTCTAAGTAGTATGGAATTTATGCAAACTGATCTTCAATAGTGGGAGGGTTTGCTTCTTCAAGTATCTTCTTAGAAATAACCTCGTCTATTTCATCAATCTCAAAGCAGTCTTCTTTATCTTCATAATGCTTCACAGCCTAAAAAACACTCACCTTGGATTCACCATCATTAACTCTAAAAATCACCTCTTATTGCTCCACATCAATTATAGCCCTAGCAATCGCTAAAAATGGTCTTCCCAATATCAGAGGCTTATTGATATCTTTCTCCATGTTAAGCAACACGAAATCTATTAGGAAGGTATAATCATTCACCTTTACCAGAACATCTTCAAGCACTCTTTCTGGCTTCTTAACGGATCTATCAACATATTAAAGAGACATTAGTATGGACTTCATCTTAGTGATCCCCAAGAACTTTGCAAAGGAGAAAGACATCAAATTGACGTTGGCTCCCAGATTATATAGTGTAATATCCCAGGAAAATAATAGTAATTTAAAATACAATATATTAATAATAGTAATAAATTATAAATTAGTAATAATAATAATGGATGATAAATTGTGATTATTATGCTTTAATGTTTAATTATTTGATTGGTAATGTTTGATTGGATTAGAATGAGTCAACAAATATAAATTGTTTAGATATGATGATTCAACAAACAAAAATTGTTTAGATATGATGAGTCAACAAACATAAATTATTTAGATATCATGATTCAACAAACATAAATTATTTAGATATGATGATTCAACAAACATAAATTGTTTAGATATGATGATTCAACAAACATAAATTGTTTAGATAGGATGAGGCAACAAACATAAATTGTTTAGATATGATGAGTCAGCATGGAGTCAGTAATGTATAAGCCCAACACTTCAACTATAAATAGAGGCCTAGCCTAACCAAACCAAACCAATTAACTCTTCATCATTTCTCCTCTACTACTTTCTCTCTCTTCTCACTCCAAAAAGTTTATTTTAATTATTTTCATCAACCGGTTCTCTGCCCCAAATTATTCTTTTCTTGTAGAAGTTAGCGAAAACGGAGACCAGGTAATCCTAATCCCTAGGTATTTTTAGATTATATTTTTATGTGAAATTTGGTATGTGTAATCCTAATCCCTAGGTATTTTTAGATTATATTTTTAGGTGAAATTTGGTATGTGTAATCCTAATCCCTAGGTATTTTTAGGTGATATTTTATGTGAAATTTGGCATGTGTAATCCTAATCCCTAGGTATTTTTAGGTTATATTTTATGTGAAATTTGGTATGTGTAATCCTAATCCCTAGTTATTTTTAGATTATATTTTTAGGTGAAAGTTGGTATGTGTAATCCTAATCCCTAGGTATTTTTAGATTATATTTTATGTGAAATTTGGTAGGTGTAATCCTAATCCCTATAAAGTCAAGGGTTAGCTTTATATGAATTTTTGATGTAATCTCGAGGCTTAGGGCACTATAGTTATATTTCCTATTAAATTTATTAGATGTGAATATTTGAATTTTTCTTTGGAAACTCTTGATATGATGATTGAATTTGGGTTTTTCTATGATAGATGTTGAATATTAAAATTATGATATTATTGAAAGATTGAACTTGGAAATTATGATATTATCGAAATGTTGAATTTAGAAATTACACTCTTGATTGAATTGATGTGAAATCATGAAAACTATTTGTGATAAGATTGAATTGATTGTGTGTGATTGTAATAAATAATAGTGGGAAGATAGCTTTGGGATGGTACCTCCCAAAGTGATGAACACAACCTTGGGCTTTATGCCTCCGATATATTTATACGATGTGAACAGAGAATATCCGTTCTTCTCAAAGTGGTATCTGGCAGGGTTTCCCGGGATACTAGTAGCAACTTTGGGAAGAGGTGTTTGGCAGGATATCCGGGACACTAGGAAGATGTGAATTGATTATGGCCAATGTGATTTATTTGTGACTGGCAGGGTTTCCCGGGTCACAGGGTAGACTGGCAGGGTTTCCCGGGTCTACCATGGTTCTCTTCCCACTACTCCACTAAATAAACTTAATAAAGATTATGAATGAAATTTGATCGATGTGAATATATGTTGAAGCTGATAATTTGATGTGATTATGATTAAGAATATATATGATAAATATTATATTGATATTTGATTTAATTAATGTGGAATTGATTTATCAAATTTGATTATATATATTTGATTTAATTTGTTATTAATTACATTAATTGTATTATGATTGGGATTACCAGCTTTGCTGACTTTTATGTTTGTTTGACTGCAATGATCCTGCTGGGATGCGGGGGAGCAGATTTTCAGTGAAGCGGATTGTAAAGGATGGGGCTAGCTGTGGGCAGTGAGGATCACAAAGCAGACTTTTCTGGCTAGTTTATGAGATTTAAATAAATGCATAATACATATTTCCTTTATTTAAACTTTAGTTTTAGTTTTGTTTTAATGTAATAAAGTTAGCCTTGCGCTTGACAACAGTACAAGCGCGGCGGTAACACTTCCCAAATTTGATTATTTTGAACTTCCGCTATTATATATAAAAATTATTGAATTTATTTATGCTATTATAAATTGTTAGAATTTGGGGTGTTACATATAGGGTTCTTCCTACTTGCTAATTCCCGATCGTGCAGGAAATACTAAAGCTACCTGGACCCTTGACCTTCGATGGCATTCTTTTTTTGATATCTACACTACTCTTTTCTGTCAGAGCCACAATTTCTATCTCCCTTAACTTGTGCTTGTTTGATAGAAGACGTTTCATGAACTTAGCGCAAAGAGACATATTCTCCAAAGCTTTAGAGAAAGGGATGTTAATTTACAGCTTTTTGAACATCTCCATAAACTTTGAATATTGTTTCTTTTCTTTTTCCTACTTTGTCGGAAGAGGATACGAAGCTTTAGCATATGGATTCGGTTGACTGGAGCCCTTGGGAGGTTTCTTTGAAACACTCTTATCCCGAATAATCTCCCCTCCAAAATAGGTCGCATTATCAAAATCTTTAGGGGTCTCCTCTTGCTTATTATTCTCTTCTTTGGGCTCTTTCTCCTTTTTAGTTTTCTCGTCTACCTTGGCCGACTTCTCTAGAGGTTGGATCCTCTTTCCACCCTGAGTGGTGATTGCACTGCAGTGCACCTCTGGATTAACCACAGCATCACTAGGCATTGTCCCCGGAGTTCTTTCATTCAAATGCTTGGCCAGATGTCCAATCTGAGTTTCAAGATTACGGATTGAGGCCTCTTGATTCTTAAAATTTGACCTTGTCTCTTGCATAAAAGTATTAGTGGTCATGGCCATTGTCTCTCCAAGGCTGAAGATGGGTAAGTTTGCAGTCATTTGTGGTTGTTGTGGTTGTGGGTTCTAAGAGAGAATCATATTATTATTCCTCCAGCTCATGTTGTTGTTGCCTTGATAGTTGTTCCTTGCTAGATTACCCATGTAATTAACCTCAGAAGGTTGGACCAGCGGGAAACTTGTAGTGGAGTGTCCTTCAGCATATATGTTACACACTACTAGCTCCTCAGCATTGATGGCAGATATCTGATTCTTAGTGACTATCTTTGTAAGAGATTCCATCTGCTTCTACAAGCTCTGTTGACCAATCATCAAGATATCAAATCTATCCACTTGAAGCATACCCCTCTTTGAACTTGGCACATCCTCATTTTCCTCAGCAGATAAATCTTCAATGAGTTTTAGAAATGCAACTGGAGCCTTGGTCATTAGAGATCCATTTGTAGCCGCATTTAAAAATCTCCTATCAGCAGGGGATATACCATGGTAAAAAAGTCTCACTTTATCTCCCACTTGATATGCATATAGTGGATAGGCTGCCAGCAAGCCTTTGAATCTCCTCCAAGATGAACCAAAAGACTCGCCATCATGGTGAGAAAATTGATCAATCTCTCGCTTCTTCTACATGAACTTAGAAAGGGTGAAAAACTTCTTTCTAAATTTAACTACCAAATCATCCTATGAAATGATGTTCCCTTCAGGTTCGTTTTTCAGCCATTCTTTTGCTTTTCCTTTCATTGAAAATAGAGTATCAGACGAATTACTTCAGTGCTAACTCCGTTACGCTTGTGAAGTTAACACAGAGCCAAAAATCCAGATATATGTAGATTGGGATCATAATCGTCCTCCTTAGAAAATTGGTTATTCTAAAAGAGTTGTAAGAAGGCTGGATGAACTTCAAAGTTGTTAGCCTGAATTGGTGGAATGACAATTGTAAATATGATTGGTGAGAAGGATAGGTTGAGGAATTGCTCCATGGTGTCTCCAAGTGGTGGATTTTCAACCATAGTAGAATCTTCTCCTTGGAAGAACGATCTGTTTACTCTTTTTCTTTCTTTTTGCTCCTTAATGAGCTTAGTATTTCTTAGCTTTTTGATCTTTGGCTCGTAAAGTAAGTCTTTTGATCAATTATACTTATAACTCGCATTTACCAAAAAATTCAAAGTTAATAAGATGAACATAAAAACTGAAATTAAAAGTCTAATCCTAAATTTGTCCCCAGCAGCGATGCCAAAAACTTGTTGCGAACATGGCAAGTATACTGGTCATTCCAAGAAATAAAGTGATGAGTGAGTATCGTTCCCACGAAGACTAATTTCAAGCAACAATTCTCTATTTTTATCTAAGTTAGACAATTCAAAAGTGGTTGGGTGGTAATTGTGAAGTAGTATAAGATTTTAATTGAAAGTAATTACTAAATTTAAAAAGATACTTAAAAACAAGAAAACAAGATGGCAATTGAATTTTGTAAATAATGAGAGAAACATAGCTAGGTTACAACTTCCCTCAATGCTCACCTATCACTTGTTGTTAATTCTTAATTACCATTACTTTTAGTGATGACGATCGATTCTCTAAATTTGACTAGGTCTCGATGTCTCGACGTATCCTAGCCCCGTATTCCCCTAAGATTCCTTATGTTTCACTGAAACTATAACTAAAATACGCTTTAAGAATCAGAACCTAATGATCGCATAAGTTATTAGCCTATGTCTAGGTAAAACAATGTTATGATGAATTAACCTTTCCAGTCTCATCTACTAACATGTGTATTGCCATAGATAATTCCTAAATCAATTTATGGGGAGAAATCCATAAAAAGCATTAAGAACAGAAAATTCATTCAAACAAAAGAAGGAAGATGCATTAAGAAATTAACAATCAAATAATAGGTTTACATCAAGATCCATCTAGACCTAGACTACAACTGAAACTAGCTTAGCATAGTGCAAAAAACATAAAATAAAGATGTAAAATTAGAGAAATTCATAAGAAAAACTCAATTGGCGATCTCCACGGTGAAGCTTCAATCTTTCCTTCACGTTTTCCTCCTTCAATTGCTCTTTCTTTCTCCCCAAGTCATGCCAAAAACCTCATTCCCAGCCTTCTTTCGTTCTTCTTCTTTTATAAAAAGATCCATAGGTTTTATTTTCGAAGCTACTCGATGAATCGGGTAAACCTTCGAGATAAATAGTCCAGCTCGATGTGTTGATCGATGAATCAAGCTAACCATCGAGATAAATAGCTTATCTCGATGTGTTACTAGATGAATCAAGCAAACCATCGCGCAGACCAGTAAAATTGACTATTTTTTCAGTGGGACGCAACATGAAATCACCACTTGGCTTGTGTCTTGACTTCCTTGATCTATCAATGCTTTGATTTAATAATTTAAACTTGAAACCGATATGAATTTAAGTCAGAATCATATCAAACTTGAAAACTAGAAAAATCTTTTGCATCTTACAATATTTACCATGTCTTTGACTACTTTTAACATTATTTAGCATATTTTTTATCCTAAAGACATGGTATAATTGACACTTAACAGCACTATTGATCTCAGTGCCTTACATTACAAACCAGAGTTAGGAAGACTAGAGAAGACTAATAGGAAGCATATTTCCGTAAGAAAGTACAAGAAACATCTAGTTCTAGTCCTAGTCCTACTAAGGTGTTAGACATGGCTAAAAATCAAAATTCCTCTTGAAGAGTTGATGAGTCAATATTTGAACCCTAATTACTCACATCTCATTTTCCCCCATCTCATTTTCTTACCATTTTTTTAACTCTCAAACAAGATAAGGGAATACCTTTCATTTTTTCTTTCCTTTTTATCTCCTCCTTTTTCCTTAAATTTCTTTCTTTCCCCTCCCTTCCAAAATCCCAAACAAAATTTTAGGAAAATACGTCTAACCACCCGAACCACCCAATTTGAATTTGACACCTCATTTATACAGTTACACTACACAATGCCCCCATCTAACACTATTATTAACTATTGGACATTGTCTACTACCTAGCATAGGGCACCTATTGTCCTCTTTGACCTCTTGACTGTAACAGATGTGAATGGAACAGTATGTGATATTGTTCAGCTACTACACTTCAATTACATAAAGGACAAAATGGGAAAGACTGGAGATTATACTGACAGATGAAAGGTGTTTAGAGTTAATTGATTCATTTCTACGGCTTTTTGACCACTATAGCCTTTTTTTAATAATTAATTACCAAATTGACCCTATTTATAAACTATTTCAAAAATTTAACCTCTTCATAAAACATAACACCAATCTGCCCCTGTTTGACCGTTGACCATGAAGCCTACCCGGGTACACCCCTCCCTACCCGGGTATATTTTGAAATTTTTTACCTACCCGGGTATATTTCTTGAATCTGGAAAAAGTTTGAATTATTTACCAGGGTAGGGAGGGGTGTACCCGGGTAAATAATTCCTTGAAGTCCTTGGGTCCTTTTTGCGAGGAAGGGGGATAAAGGACTGGGAGAGTGCATCGAAAAAACTCAGAATCATTCCCAATCATGAAATACTGATGAAGCTCAAAATAAGTTTTGATGGTTTAAGTGATCATAAAGTGAAAAAAAATATTCCTTGATATAGCTTTTTTCTTTATTGGGAAGGATCGAGATGATGTAATTGAGATATTATATGACTATGGGCTTTCTGCAGAAATTGGAATTCAAGTCCTCGTCCAAAAAAGTCTTGTAATTGTTGACAATAAGAACAAGCTTGGAATGCATGTTTTGCTACGAGACATGGCAAGAGAAATCGTTAAGAAGGAATCACGGATTCAGCTTGAGGTCCGTATAGTAGGATCTGGTTTTTGAGGATGTACTTGAGGTAATATTAATGTACGTTTTTTTTGTCTTAAAATAGATGACGACAAAGGAAGTCGAGTGGATGACGTAACTCGGCAAGTGTATCGAATCGCGCAAGTAATAAGTAGTAAGTAAGGTCGAATCCACAGAGAGTGTATCTAAATCAATTAAACTATTCCTTTGAAGATCAAATATTCCAAGAGATTTTTTTGACACGAATGTCAGGATTGTGCGGAAATTTAAATTGTAAAATAAAATGTATTTTTGCTCTTTTTGATTATTTGAAAATCAACAACGATGAAAGTTTGGAAATCTATGAGAAAGCGCTGCAGTTAGAGAACACTTACCAATGATCCCCACCTTTTACTCTGGATCGAATTTAAATATTAATATATATCGCAAAATTTAGATAATTATCAGATAAAAATATCAGTAGTTAATTCTCAATCCCTTGAAGAATTAACCTTTTAATCCCATATAAAACCCTAATTCCTTGAGGTGCTCTATATGAAATTAAGCATAAAGCTTGAAAATTAAAACATCTACAATATGAATTATGTCTATCCCTAGATCATGTTCATACCGTCGTTCTACCCCTTTCTGGATTAACCACCGCAGATTCTTCTTGTTGGCTCTAATCCTCAAATTTACTATTAATTACTAGATTGGTCAGTTCTAATAATAACAATAACAATACAACCAGAGTGGAACGAAATTCAAAGGATATATATATAAATATAAAAACTCAATCCATTGTATCAGGGGTTCACAAGGGTTCGTGACCCTAACCACAACAAAGGGTTTTTTCTAGACATAGACATGTTTGCTAAACAACAATTTCTCATAAAAATAGAAGAATTACAGAAATGTAGAAGAAGAAGGTGTTTTTCTCTCCAAATCTCCAGAATCCTTGCCTCCTTGTGTTTCAGAAAGACCAAATCTTTTTGTTTTAGGGTTTTCTTTTGCCTTTTATACTCCCTATTGACCTTCTTTTCTCGCAACTGACATCTGTCCAATTCGCATCCTACGCTTGGAGTGCAGGATCTACGCTCCAAGCGTAGAGATACTGTCTGATTTTTCTTGGCTACGCTTCAAGCGTAGGATTCTACGCTTGAAGCGTAGACTCACTGCCTGGGTCTCCTCCTACGCTCCAAGCGTTGATTTGGACGCTCCAAGCGTAGAACTTCTGAGTGATTTTTCCCTGCTCCTTTATTTGACCTTTTTCTCCTATAAAAACAAAGAATTTAAGTGAGAGAGTGTCTGAACAAGTTTTATTCAATAATTTCACAATATATACACCTTTATACACAATTTTAGATCTGATTCAATCTTTTTTGATCTATAAAAGCATATATGCTGGGAGCATATCAAATAATTCCCAGATTTAGATGTTGTTGTCCCCAGCAACAAAACTGAGTCAAACTTAGAAAAGTTTACAGCAGTATTTCAGCACAATATCACCCAAACAATCGAAGAATTTACTATGCTATGCATGACTGAATTACTGCAAGAACTTTTAACAATGCCCTTATTCTCTGAAAAACATCTGAATCTAGTCTGAATATCCCTCACCAAGACAAAATACATCACTCACACTCAGGTGTTTAGGGTATCAGATGCACACAACCATCACAGCCATAACACTACCATAAGCTTGATAATATTCTCAAGATCCTTAAAAATGAAGGATTCAAACACATGCATTAATTGATCAAAAGGGCTTTTCAAGTGTTTTAATTTGGCCTGGCTAAAGGTAGGAATTTATATGGAAAGTGGCTTTAAATAACTATGAGATTGAAAAACTGAAGATAACATAATTTAAACAATTTCAACTCATAAGTTTTGCTCCACTAACTTGCCCACAGAATTTCGGGAAGTCAATTCCTATCTGGACCACTTTTATTCACATTCTTTTTCTAGATTTTCCTTTTTCTTTTTCTTTTCCCCTTTTCTATTGCTTATTTTAGTAGAGCTTACCTTAGACATTTTCTTTTCTCTTTTAAAATTCTTCTTTGTTTAAAAGAATCAGCAATTCAATCTCACTTAAGGTAAGTCAACATGGATATAGGCTAAGCAATATTCAGGTAATTTATCAACAAATAGGCTTAGGCTCAAAGGGGGGTAGCAATGGAAAAATCATTTACACAGGTGAGCTATATCGCCAGGGGCTATCACGAACAAACTGCCTTTATCATATCAATTAAATGCATGCATTGTAGAGAAACAGATCAAGTTTTAGAGTGTTACTACAGTGAAGCCTCTCAAGAATAAAAATTACTGTTTAGGCTCAAACCTCACAGGCTATGATCTCAAACTAGACTCTTAAAAAGAATATCAGGCATATCATGTATTCTAGCACACAATTCAGACAAACGAGCAATCATAAAATCTACTCATGCCTAAGTGACATCATGCCAGAAATTTCACAAACTTAATGTACTTCCTAAGATGAACTCAATCAAGTGCTAGGGAAGAAAAACCTAAATCTGAGATTATCAGCGAGCATATTCCAAAAAATTTTAAAACTTTGCTGAATTTTAAGGAGCAGATCAACTATAACAAAGACAGACAGTTAAAAATGGGAGTAAACTAGTTCGAATATCTCCTCTGAAATGAAGTGTAGTTCCACAATTGCAGCTATAGTGCATGATCAGGGCAAGGCTAACCACCATTCCCAGATTTTAGAAATTGTTGTCCCCGGCAATAACTAAGTATAATCAATAAGGACTGCTGCGCAATTGAAACACACATCATTAACATAAATGTATCAGCAAAACAGTGAAAAATACCATAGGGGGTACAAATCCATAAAGTAGCATTGACCCTAACAAGATCCTAATGGTCATCAAAAACATCAAAAAGGAAAAATAAAAATAAAACTATAATGCTAACAAAAATAAGAGAGAAAAGAAAGAAAAATCCAGCGATCACTCCTCCATGGTATGCTGCTGGAAGGAGCTAGGAGGATCTGTTGGATCAATCCCCATCTTTAGGCACATGACCTTCATCATAGCATGCATCTCAAGGATGATGGGAGAATCCTCATAAAGTGGCTGGCGAGAGGAGGATGAAGCTGAAGATGCCGGAGGTGCCTGAGGTGCTGGAGGATCCTGGTGTTCTGGAGGGGGTATAGGAGGGGCTTGCTTATTTAAAAGCCATGCTGCATGCTTTTCTGACTCTTTGTAGTAACTCCTCAAGGAAATCTTAGTCATAGGCTTTTCAGCCTTCACATCTAATGGCTCAGAATCGGGGATTTCTACCCCAGCTCGAATGCATAAGTGAGAAATCAAAGAGCTGTGAGCCAACGGACTGTTATCCTTGCTCTGAGTGATAAGATGGAAAATTCTGTCAGAAAGGATAGCAGCTATGTTCAAATTCCTATCTCCCATCAGCACATAATATAGAACTGCCCTCTCAACATTTACATCGCTCTTGTTTGTAGATGGGATAACAGTAGCATTCACAAAAGTGTGCCAACTGATGGCCTCACCAGTAAGGCAGATTCTGCTGAACTTTTCAAGTACATTGGTGAGACCCTATCTAAATTTCCACTCAGAGAATGGGCTGGTAATCCTCTCTCTGATCTCATCAGCAATAATAGGCATCTCTTCCCTGTAATAGTCTCTCCCTTCTGAAGGTTGCATCATGTTGAAGAGTCTGATGAATTCACACTCAATATTTGGATTGTATGAGGTTTGTAGGAACTCCTCAATTGTTGTAGCATCAAAAGGGACTTCTTTTCCTCTCACCCAGCTCGTGCGGGTGGCATTTACAGTTTCCTTGTCAGCATTAGCTAAAAATTCTCTCAGAATTCGCCCTGAACTGTCTTGTGGAAAGGTCACTAATGTTCTCCATCGTCTCCTCTCAACAACTGCATAAATTTCATCAAAGAGCAGAAGATTTCCCATATCAAACCCCCTTTCCTTTATCACATTTTTATTCTTCAGCTTATTCTCATAGCAATCTTGCTTTTCTGCAGACAGAAACCTTTTGGAGTCAAAATTAGTGCGGGGTCTCTTAGCAGAAGACGACCCTTCAGTACCCTTTTTGGTTTTAACAATCCTTTTTTCCTGAAAATCAGAAAAGTCCCCAATACAGTAGAGTACCAAATATTATCAGCAAAAGAATTCAATTCAAATTGATGACAATATTCAGATCAATTCCCAAATTTATTTTCAACCATCAACCCATATTAACATATCCAACCCCCATTAATCATGTGAAGCAGCAATTGCACAAGGACAATATATTTTATCATTACTAACACTGAGCATTATCATTGAACAATTTTCATTACACGAAATGCTAATGCATATTCTCAGTGAAAGTCAATCAGCAAACAATCAGCAAACAATCTCAATGTGCATTTTTATCAACATTTACTCCAGCAATGTATATCAACATGCAAATTCTCAGTAAAAATAATAATAAAGGGATTACCTTTTCTCCAGCCATTTGGGAAAATTTTAAAATTTTCAGTAAATGTGCCCAAGCAATTGGCCAAAATTCAACCAACGAATGTTCAAATCAATTTGCCCAACGTCAACGAATGGTGGAGTTGTGGAGAAGATGACAATGAAAGCAAGGGAGGTGGTGGTTGAAGGATGGAGGGTGGTGGTTCGCAGTGGTGGTTTGTGGGCTGATGATGGTGGACGACGGTGGTGGTTCGTGCGGTGGCTGAAACGGTGGTTGGAGAAGATAGGGAAGAGAGAGAGCAGTAGAGAAGAAGAGGGAGAACAGGGAAGGGGGAAGGGAATTCGCGGCGCTACAGGGAAAAGGAATTAGGGTTTTAACTTAAACTCGTTCTACGCTTGAAGCGTAGAGTTCTACGCTTCAAGCGTAGACTCACTGCCTCAGCACCTGACCAATTTCGCAACCCACGCTTCAAGCGTAGAACCCTACGCTTGGAGCGTTCACCCACTGCTTCCCAAATATCCTACGCTTCAAGCGTTAAATCCTGCGCTTGAAGCGTAGATCCACTGACTTCACTAATTTCCTGCGCTGCAAGCGTAAAAACCTACGCTTGGAGCGCTCACTCACTGACTCTTTACTTTTTCTACGCTGCAAGCGTTCAATCCTACGCTTGAAGCGTAGACCCACTGTCTCATTAATCTCCTCTACGCTTGAAGCGTAGAGTTCTACGCTTGAAGCGTAGAGTTCTACGCTTGAAGCGTATAGCTGCTGCC
Source organism: Gastrolobium villosum (assembly GCA_032173675.1). NCBI lineage: Eukaryota > Viridiplantae > Streptophyta > Magnoliopsida > Fabales > Fabaceae > Gastrolobium > Gastrolobium villosum. Next base: position 16,388 of record JAVKPL010004755.1, read on the forward strand.
TCCTTATTTTTCTTTTTCTGAGTCTCACGATTTTCTCTCAAACTTTATTAACTTAACTACCTAAAAATATGCAGTAAAAATAAAAATAAAAATGCTGGGTTGCCTCCCAACTAGCGCGTGTTTAACGTCCCGAGCCTGACGGTTACCTCTTTAAGTCTCAATGGATTTAAGGTGCAGGGCCACAATCTGCTTCACCACCGGTCTTCCGTGAAAGAACTTCAGCCTAGAGCCATTGACCTTGAAAGGTCTGTCTTCATCCATGGGAGATATTTCAATAGTGCCATATGGAAAAGCCTTTTTAACCACAAAAGGACCTGTCCACCTGGATTTTAACTTTCCTTGAAAGAGCTTCAGTCGGGAGTTGTACAACAACACCTGTTGGCCAGGCTCAAATTCCTTGTGGACAATCTTGCTATCATGATACTTCTTGGCCTTTTCTTTGTATATTCTGGCGCTTTCAAAGGCAGAATTCCTGAACTCATCAAGCTCTAACAGTTGAAATTTTCTCTTCTCAAGAGCTACTGTGGCATCAAAGTTCAAGAATTTAATAGCCCAAAAGGCTTTATGTTCAAGCTCCACAGGTAAGTGACAAGCTTTCCCACACACAAGCTGATAGGGAGACATTCCTATTGGAGTTTTGTATGCAGTTCGATAGGCCCATACCAATCCTTCCCTGAAATGCTAACAGTCTTTTCAAGGATTCGCTTCAGTTCCCTGTTGGAAACTTCCACTTGGCCACTAGTCTGTGGATGATAAGGTGTAGCAACCTTATGCCTGACACCATACTTGGCCAACAGATTCTCAAACTGCTTGTTACAAAAATGAGAGCCTCCATCACTTAGGATTGCTCTCGGCACACCAAACCTGGTGATATGCGATCAGCATGTAGGAAATTACAAGGCAAAAAGAAGAAGAAAATGACTCAATCAATGCAAGAAAGGCAGAGAAAAAGAGTAAAAACATCCAAAGTCTGAATATCAAGGAAGATACACAAAAGAAGGCAAAAACATATCAAAAGAGACCTAGGTTCCCACGCTCACAGCGCGGGGATGGCGCTCTGAGCGTGGGAGGAGAAAAATTGATAGAAGATCCCGCGCTGAGAGCGCGAGATCCGCGCCATCAGCGCGGGAGAGCAAGAATTGGCAGAAACTCCCACGCTGACAGCGCGGGAGTGGCGCTGTCAGCGTGGGAAGCGCGAAAAGATGGGAATTCAAATTCACAAATTAGGTCAAAGTCTCTTATAAAAAGAGACTCAACCTTTGAAGGAAATCAATATCAGAATAGACCACAAAACCTAGAGGAGCAGATCCGGCTGAAGGAGGAAGGCGTTCTTCGTGTTCGTCTTCCGTTCTTGTACTTTTCTTCTATTTTATTTTCAGTTCATGTTGAAATCAGATCAGCGATCATGATGTTGATTGGCTAGATCTATTTCTGTAGTCAGGGGCATGATCCCTTTGTGAACAATTGTTACAAGGATTGAATCATTATATGTATTGATTTTAATATATTTCATCTTTATCTTGCGCGTATTGATATTATTTCTGTTAGATCTGATCAACCTAATGGGGAATGATATTCTGGGGATCAGGGTTCGCAATAGGAATATTGGAATACTGATCCTGAAAGGGGATAAAGATGACTCTCCATGCATGTTCTAGGGATAGACTTGTATGGATTGCAGTCGTGGGATTTATCTACATAATGCTTATTTTCAGGCGGGATTACTAAGGGATTAGGGTTCCAACTGAAGTAAAGGGTTAGATCAACAAGGGATTGGGATCTAACTAATTATTTCTAAAAGATGATAATTTGTCTGAATTGTTAATTTCGATAAGTATTGTGAATCAATCCAAAGTAAAATTGGGAACAATTGGTGAATGTACCCTGGCTACAGTCTTCTTCATCACTTCTTCTACAAAAACATTTCTTCATTTATTTTAAGTCTTTTTCAGAAAAACCTAAAAACAAGTCTTTACATTTTTTTACCATAGTGTGGAAACACAAATCGATTAATCTAAATTAAGAGGACTGGTTATAGTAGTAATTGTTTTCCAATCCCTGTGGAGACGATCTTATTTATCACTTTATTACTTGGAACGATCGGTGCACTTGCCGAGATCGCAACAAGTTTTTGGCGCCGTTGTCGGGGATTGTGTTTTCAATATTACAAATAACCGTAGATTCTTGAGATTAGATTCCTATTTTTTATTCTTTTTTTATCTTGTTTTGTGTTGTTCAGGTGCTACTAATAATTTTCTCTGATTTTTATGCGAGGTAGACTTCTGCCTAAAGACTTTGTAATAGATTCTGAAATTACAAAGACAGAAAAGCAACTAAGGAAGGCTGCTAGACAGATCATTTGGGAAGATTTGAAGCACATACATTTACAACAAATTCAAGAGATGGCAGAAAACAACAATGCTGGTCATGGACGAGGAGGAAATGCCAACAATCAACCTCCAAGACTGTTGAATACAATTCTGACTCCAGTATTCAATAGGGCCAATTCAAGCATAGTCAGGCCAAATGTGAAGGCCAACAATTTTGAACTCAAGCCATCATTAATTTCTTTGGTGGAAAGGGTTCAATTTTCTGGTGCTGATGATGAAGATCCACATGAGTTTATAGACTGATTCTTGATGGTCTGTGATACAACCAAACACAATGGAGTATCTACAGATGCTATCAGGCTTCGGTTGTTTCCTTTCGCTGTTAAGGGAAAAGCATTGAGGTGGATTGAACGACAACCAGCAAACAACATCCTCACATGGGAAGATTTGTCCAGCAAATTCTTTGATCATTTCTTCTCCATGGAGAAATATAATCAGCTGGTGAATGAAATCACAAACTTTCGCCAGTTGGAAGGAGAATCACTCTGTGCAACATGGAACAGATTCCAGGAACTAAACAGGAAATGTGCACATTACGAAGGAGATGATGACAGAAAAGTGGTGATATTCTTCAATGGAATCACCCCTGAGACAAGAATGATAATAAATAGCGCCGCTGGAGGTTCTATTCGGGAAAGCACATCTGAGCAGGCTATTGAGTTGATCAAAAAGCTTGCAAGAAATGAAAATGAAAGTGTGCTAGTTCCCACACAAAGAGCAGTAACAAAACCAGCAGATAGTGATGTAATATCATTATCTAAAAAGTTTGACAGCTTAAGTGAAAAATTTGACAAGTTTCAAGTGTCAAAGGTTCAAACAACTCCACTGAATTGTGACCAATGCCAAGAAAGTCATGAATCCAGTGAGTGTCCAAATCTATCATCCGAAGATTCACTTCAACAATTACAGGTGAATGGGATCTGGTATGATCAGCGTCCTCAACAACAAAATTTCCAGCGAAATCAAAATTTCCCTGGTAGTAACAACAATTTTCAACGAGGACTCAAGGATCAGGTATGGATTTCAAAACTAACAATAATTATACTCAATCTTCACAGACTCAGCAAAAAGAGCCAGCCGAGTGGGAAAAAGCTTTCGCTCAAATGGCTAAGGCTTCCAATGATATGGCTCAGCATACCAATGCTTTCATGGAAGAAACCAGAGCCAACAATAAAAACACAAATGCTTCCATTAAAAATCTGGAGAATCAGATAGGCCAGCTGGCCAAACAATTTTCAGAAAGAATTCCAGGTACCTTTCCAAGCAATACAGTCAACAATCCAAAGGATGACTGTATGGCTGTTACAACAAGAAGTGGTAAGATACTAACAGATCCAACAAAACCACCTATGAATTTGGAAAGAAAGAAAGAGGAACAAGAGAAGGAAGCAATTGAACCAGAGATTGAGGTAATTATAACAGAAAAAGAAAAGGAAGTCAGGATTGAACAAGAGCAGGTTGCAGAACAACCGGTAGTGGCAAAAGAAAAGCATGAGTTAAGCCACGAATATGTTATGTCTAAGGCACCTTATCCAGAAAGATTCAAGAAGGGAGCCTACAACAAACATTATGATAGATTCTTGGACATTTTCAAGAAACTACATATCAATATTCCTTTTGCGGAAGCCCTAGCAAATATGCCGGGGTATGCAAAATTCATGAAGGATCTTTTATCCAGGAAACAAAAACTGCAGGAATGCCAAACTGTAACACTCACTGAAGAGTGTAGTGCTTTTATCCAGCAGAAAATTCCAGATAAGCTGAGTGATCCAGGAAGTTTTAATATTCCTATTGCTATTGGTGATATTGGCATTGGGAAAGCTTTATGTGATCTCGGGGCTAGCATTAATCTAATGCCCTTATCAGTTTACAAATCGTTGGGGATTGAGGAATTGAAACCCACCGAGGTATCACTCCAATTGGCTGACAGATCCGTAAGGAAACCTAATGGTATCATAGAAGATATTCTTGTCAAGGTTGATAAGTTTATCTTTCCTGCAGACTTTGTGGTATTGGATATGGGAGAAGGGAGTGAGAAACCCATGTTATTAGGAAGACCCTTTTTGGCTACAGCCCGAGCCCTAATTGATGTTGAACAAGGGATGATTAAACTGAGATGAACGATGAGGAAATTATCTACAATGTTTCAGAAGCTATGAAGAGACCGGCTGAGAATAATGATTGTTTCCAAGTTGATTCTGTTCAACACAAGAAAGAACGACCTCAAGAGATTGATTATGAGTTGAAGGCTCGTGATTATCTACCTTTTGAAAAAGAAGGGATTACTGTGGAGATACTGAAAGAAAAAGCTGAAGACATAGAGGTTGGTGCCCCTAAAGTTGAGTTGAAACCATTACCAGACACTTTGAAATATGTGTTTTTGGGAGATGGTAATACTTATCCGGTAATCATCAACAAAGATCTATCCGAAGGTCAAGAAAAGGAGCTGGTGGAAGTTTTAAAAGCTCATAAAACCGCAATAGGATGGTCTATTGCTGATTTAAAGGGCATAAATCCTTCTTTTTGTACACATAAGATTCTCCTAGAAAATGATATTAAACCCGTGAGGCAACCACAAAGGAGATTGAACCCAACAATGAAAGAGGTGGTAAGGAAAGAGGTTGTAAAGCTTCTTGATGCAGGAATGATTTACCCGATTTCTGATGTTGCCTGGGTAAGTCCGGTTCAAACAGTGCCAAAGAAGGGTGGTGTAATAGTAATTACCAATGCAAAACAAGAGTTGATTCCAACCAGAACTATCACGGGTTGGAGAATGTGTGTTGATTACAGGAGGTTGAACACAGCTACACGAAAAGATCATTTTCCACTACCCTTTATTGATCAAATGCTGGAAAGATTGGCGGGCCACTCTTATTATTGCTTCTTGGATGGGTATTCAGGCTACAACCAAATACCTGTAGCTCCTGAAGACCAGGAAAAGACAGCTTTTACTTGCCCATTTGGAGTCTTTGCATACAGAAGAATGCCATTCGGCCTTTGCAATGCACCTGCCACATTCCAAAGGTGCATGCTGTCCATTTTTTCAGATATGGTGGAGAAAGGTCTAGAGGTATTTATGGATGACTTCTCTGTTTTTGGCTCTAATTTTGATTTTTTTTTGAACAATTTATCTAAAGTTCTGAAAAGATGTAATGAGACAAATCTGGTTCTAAATTGGGAAAAGTGCCATTTTATGGTAACTGAAGGTATAGTGCTGGGACAAAAAATTTCTAATGCAGGGATTGAAGTTGATAAAGCAGAATTAATGTTAATTGAACAACTTCCCATTCCTGTAAATATAAATGTTGTTAGGAGTTTCCTAGGACATGTAGGTTTTTACAGGCGGTTCATCAAGGATTTTTCCAAGATTGCTAAACCATTAAGCCAACTCTTGGTGAAAGATTCTGAATTTTAGTTTGATGATGCTTGTTCAAAGGCCTTCCATGTGTTAAAAGAAAAGCTTACTACAGCTCCAGTGCTTACAGCTCCCGATTGGAACTTCCCTTTGAACTCATGTGTGACGCCAGTGCGTATGCAACGTGTAGTAGCTCGGGTCAGCGTTAAGGAAAAATTATTACATGTCATTTACTATGCTAGCAAAGTTTTGAATGATGCTCAGATTAATTATGCAACAACTGAGAAAGAAATGTTAGCAGTAGTTTATGCACTGGACAAATTTAGACCTTACTTGTTAGGATCTAAAATTGTTGTTTTTATATGAACCATTCTGCTATTAAGTTTTTTTAATAAGCAGGACGCTCGGCACGATTGTTAAGGTGGATGCTACTTTTTCAATAATTTGATTTGGAAATTCGGGATAAAATTTGAGTAGAAAACAAAGTGGCTGATGATCTCTCTAGAATCCAGGCAAAAGAACTACAAGATAGTTCAGAAAAGAAATCAATGATTATTATACTAACTGAACCGAAGGCACCAAAACATAT
>JAVKPL010004756.1:0-22765 GCA_032173675.1 Gastrolobium villosum
AATTGGTTAATCAAATGGCAGCCCAATAATAAAGAAACTTTCTCCAAGCTCACAAGGTTAAGCCTTACGGTTTACCTATGCAATGTCATGGCTGTTCAAAGAATAGCAATAAGGAAATGAATGACAGAGAAATCTTGCACCTTTTAGCATAAATACACCAACCGGATAGTGAGGGAAAAATGGTTAAAATTTTGATCCTTACCTCTTTGTAAGTACCTCAGCGTCCACCACTCAGCCAAGGGACAATCATTAAACTTTTGCTCTAGACTCCTTACACTCCACTCCCAACATTTTCAGCTACAAGTAGGGGAAATCCCTTTAGAGACCGAACAGAGTAGGATGAGACCAAGAAGTAAGGAAGCACCATACTTCCTTGAATTGGCTGAACCGTGTATAAGAAAAACAGAAAATTAATGCTAAGCTTGGTTCACGGTTTGTATGTAGTGGAGAGGCAGTACCAATTCGGATCAGACCATGGGCATGCAGGCAGAAACTTCATCAGAATCGAGCAATTAGGAAGAACAAGGAAAAGATAAACATCTTGCCTTCTTTCTTGAGGGTATTCAGCCGAATAGTGGAAAAGAGGGCAAGGGAACTTGGGTAAGGCTTTCTCCTTAAAGAGCTCCCGGTTTAGGTACAAATGATGAAGGGAATAAAAAAAATATGTAAGCTAAGAAGCTCGTGTTAGCATATGGGTGTCCTAGAGACAATCTTTTGATTAAATAAAGGACACTAGATGTAGAACTTTGTTTGTCGCAAATAAATAAAAGCACTATTTATTCAGTTTCATATTGTGTCTCGATATTACTGTTAATATTATATGAACGAACTGGATAAACCCCTTGGAATAGAACAGGTATCTCTTGAGTATCTGTGATGAGATCACGATCATGAGGATTCAAGGATATTGCATGTCTATTCCTAATTATATGTTCCTAGTCTAGAGACACTGAGTTTGGGGATCAGTGATCTCGAGTAAAGACTAGTACGACTTATCTACTTGTATATGGATACAAGGTAAAGACCTTATGAGCTGCAGATATGGAGATATCTTAGCTAAAGTTGTGGGTGGACCTATAAGAGTATAGCTCGCACTGAACAGACCCAAAAAGAGACTCTATGAGGAAATCTCACAGATAGTGTCATTAGAGTAATCTCTTTATGTTTGGGTATGTCTTTCCTTAGACCAGAAGTTATTACCTAGACTGTGTTCTTGAAGGCATGTTTTGATTGTATACCTCGTCTGCCTGAAACATGGAGACTCATAGGTATACTGTTGGGCGTGTCCTTAAAGGGCACAGGGCTAGGGTAATAAGCTGAAGGAATTCGTCAAATCTCTGTGAGAGATTAGGTTATCTGTAAACCGGAGAAATCGGGATGACATTTACAGGGACTCGGGAATCTATGCATAGTAAAAGAGATCATGAGATGATCTGCCTTTAGAGTCAGTAAATTGAAGATTCCCTATTTCGAATAAAGCTTACCCTAAACCGCAGGGGTTGATACATTTCCTTACCCTAGGTTAATGGGAAGATAACCGAGACGAAGGGAAATACATGCGGTAACCAAATATGTGCAATAGGTTGATCAAGTCATTAATCTGACTAGTTCTGGGGCAACAAAGCATTGCTAGTGCTCTGTGTTGTCATTAATTGGGTTGTGGGCTTGTTGGGCCCAAGCCCAGTTATGTCAGAAGTTAAGTTGGACCTAATGGGTCACACACTAACACCTTGTAGTCATGATGGACTAGCTTTAAAGGTATTGGGCCTAATAATGGTTATTAGCCCAAGAAGCTGTTTGGAAGCCCACCTAAATGGGTGGGTGGTGCATGGAGTTTAGTAATGGGCTTGGATAGTCCAAGCCATTACTAATTAATTTAATTAGTTAAATTAATAATCAAATATTTGAATTTCGAATTTTGAATTTGAAATTTGAATTTTGAAATTTGAGTTTAGAATTTGAATTTCGAAATTCGAATTTTGAATTTGAAATTTGAAATTTGAAATTTGAAATTTGAAATTTGAAATTTGAAATTTGAATTTGGATTTGAATTTTGAAATTCGAATTTTAAATTTGAAATTTGAAATTTTGAATTTTGAATTTTGAATTTAAATGTTTGAACGTTTGAATTCAAGTGTTTGAATTCGAATTTAAATTGGTTTTGAAAAGTTGTTTCATAACAAAAGGATAAGACAGGATCTTATTGGAGCATATTCCTTGGATCAAGAAGCATCTTTGGAGGCACTTCCTTGGCTGTTTGGTGCGCAAGTTTTAGGTGATAAGAATGTCATCTTATCACTTAAAACAAACCTCCATTCAGATTTGGTGGTTGAGGGAATCAGTGGGTGAGTTGATTCAAATTTTGAATGCAACTACTCAATATATTTGGACCCCTTCTAGGGCTGAATTATGCGCATGAGAAGTATATACTATATGATAGTTTATGAATTTAAGTTTAAATTATTTTGAACTTAATTTCATGTGGATAAGATTGGAGGTTGTTGGCAAAGTTAGTTTTGCAACAGCTCCACCTTATCTCACTGTTCTATGCGCAAATTTCAAAGCAATTTGAAAGTTTGTTTTTCATTTTGAATGAATTAAATCCCTCCTCCTCTCCAAGTGTGCGCATATAACATGACTTGTTCCTCACCTTAGGTTTTTGTGAAAACCTAGCCAACTCTCCTCCATCTATGCACCATTCTGTAGGGTAGCTCACTACACCTTTCCAAACAGAATACCTAGCCTCCACCTTCACCACTTGTGCGCATAACAAGCCTCACTGTGGTGTTCATCTGGTGGCTTTCAAGAAAGGGTTCTTGCATCATTGACGAACGGTGGTGTGGATCACCATTAGAGGGTTTGAACCCTTCAAGCCTGACATCTGATCTCCCTGACTGATCAGGCCAAAAACAAGGTAACATCATGCTGTCTTAAAGCAAGAACCTATGTGTGCATGTATGTTCCGCAGTAAAATTTTTGTTTTACACCTTACATGCATCGACCTTCAAAGGCCAGTTTACTTTCAAGTGGTATCAGAGCCCGGTTGCTTTACCATCGACAGGTGATGGTACCTTGTTTGTGAAAAGAGTTTTTCACGGTCAAAAATCTTTAAAGGGTTAAAGTTTAAATTCTGCATATGGATTTTGAATCACAAATACTTTAAAGTGTTAAAGTTTTTGTTTTTATGAACATGAAAATTTGATTCTGTGTTCATAAAACATTATGCATCATGGTTTAGTTTCTTTTTCTTTATGAAAGTTTTAAAAGGAACACCCTTTTTGGAAGGGTAGATTCGGCCATGGAGGGTACTAAGAGTGCCTTGAATGATTTCTTATTTTTCTCCATGAATTGTGTCATGTTTATATGCATGAAATTTTGTGACAAAATTTATCATATAGTTACCTATATGATTCGGCCATGTAGGGATTTATGGCTACATGCATGGTTTAATTTTGTTTTCTTTGAGAAAGAATTAACAAAATTTGAATTGAAATTGTTTTTAAATTCGGCCAATGAGAAATTTAAGATTATGAATCTTGATGTTATTTTGATGTTTAAATGTTAAATATCAAAATACATGTGAAAATGTTATGTGATAATATAATGTTTGTGTTTGCAAGTTTTGAACTTTTCAGGTACAAACAGGAAGGGGATGGTCATGGTGCCCGGATTTGAATTTTTTTGAATTTTAAATTAATGTGTAATCGCGCATTTTAATTTACAAGTGTATTTGTAATTTAAATTTTGTAATTTTGTCCCTCCAAAATGTTATGGAGTTTCTTTAATTATTTGTAATTAGAGAAATAGGCTAGTGGCGTATAGACGACAAGCGGCCGTTGCTTAAAGAAGCAAAAAGGACAAAAGCGCGAGCACCATGGCTATCTCAATATAAACTGTTTATATGCATGTATGATTAGAACGTCTAGTATGCATAAATTGGGCAAACCGCGTTTTGTATGGTTATTATGTTTGTCCAATAACGACTAGTGTATACCGATAGATGTTTGACATAGGTAACGACTAGCATGATAACTTACAATATGCGTTTGATGGGACCTAATTAACCCCAAGATAAAAGGAACCCTTAAAAGGAATAAATAATTAAGCATATGATTACCTCCCACCACCAATGCTACTCAAAACTCTTCTACATAGTGGTGCTCCACAACTCAGTTGGGACCCACTATTTCGTTGGGCTAGAGTAGTGTTTGAAGTGTAAGACACTTAGGGTGCTAGTTTAATGCTTAACTAAGACATAAGTTGAGGCACAGCCGGGCTTATGTGCTTAGGGTAATGGTGCTAGGTTGGTTGCATGAGATGCACCACTAAGTGACAAAGAGTTGTCAACCTAATGTTAAGAGAGGGTATGAGATACTGTTGATAAAGATCAACCCTTTATTTAAATTAATCTTGCGGTCTCAGACGGAGGTTAAAATAAATAATCGCACTCTTAATCCCACTAAGGTAAAATCTAAAGTAGATTAACCCTAAGTCAAAAGGAAGGGTCATTGACTTAGATAAAATAGTGGGAGGGGCAAATTATTTCAAGTCTTTAATAATTTGCTTTTAACTACATAACCGTATATTAACTAAAACTATCTTTACATCCTTTTCAGCTTATAGTATGACTAATCCACTGTCACTGCGTTCAATACTCGATACGAATAAACTGACCGGTTCGAATTTTATGGACTGGTATCGGAACCTAAGAATAGTTCTAAGGGCCGAAAAGATTGCCTACGTTTTAGATGCTGTAATACCCGTAGCTCCACGGGAAGGGGAAGAAGGGTTTGCGGAATTTGATTTCGTAATCCACCAACAGCACTTGGATGACAATGTGATGGCAGTATGCATCATGTTGGCATCCATGTCGCCTGAATTGCAAAAGCAGCATGAGCATATGGATGCTCCCTCTATTATCGTACATCTCAAGGAGTTGTATGATATTAAAGGCAGGCATGAGAGGTATGAGGCATCAAGAGAACTGTTCTCTTGTAGGATGACTGAGAGCATGTCTGTTGCCAGCCATGTTCTCAAGATGATCGGGCTGATTGAGAAGCTAGGAAACCTAGGCTTCATCATGGATGCCGAGCTAAGTAATGACTTAGTCCTCACCTCACTTCCACCTTCCTTCAGTCAATTCATCATGAATTACAATATGCATGGGATGCAAGTGAGCTTGCCTGAGTTGTTAAGCATGTTAACAACAGCTGAAGTGTCTATCAAGAAGGATAGGACACAGGCTCTTTTGATTGGTGGGCCTAGCAAGGCCAAGGGAAAGGGTAAGGAGCCTGCAAAAGGTGACCCCCTTAAGTCCAAAGGCAAATCCAAGAAGAAGAAGGGCAAGAAGAAGGGTAAGAAGGCACCTAAGGACAAGGGTGATGCTGAGTGCTTCCATTGTGGCAAGAAAGGCCACTGGAAGAGGAATTGTCCAGACTACCTGAACAATGTGAAGGACAAGAAGCATGGTGATGCTTCTGCCTCAGGTATTTTCATGATTGAGATAAATTATTCTTATGCTAATCCATCCTCATGGGTATTGGATACCGGATGCGGTTCTCATATCTGCAATATGTTGCAGGTACTTAGGAGCCCAAGGAGATTGGATAGAAACGAGGTGGATCTCCGCGTTGGTAATGGAGCAAGAGTTGCTGCTCATTCAGTTGGAGATGCTGACCTTATTTTGCCTACGGGCCTTTTATTGCATTTGAATAATTGTCTTTATGTTCCGCATATTTCTAGAAACATTTCAATTTCTTGTTTAGAACAAGATGGGTTATACTTTCAGTATTAGGGATGGTACTTTTTTTTATCATTTTGAATGATATGGTTTACGGTACTGCTTCTTTAATAAATGGATTGTATGTGTTGGAAATGGGAAATGAAGTGCTCAATATAGATGTGAAATGACCTAGGACGGATAATCAATCTTATCTTTGGCACTGTAGACTAGGGCACATAAATGAAACAAGATTGTCTAGGATGCATAGAGATGGATACCTGGACTCCATGGATTTGGAATCCTATGGACAGTGTGAATCTTGTCTAGCTGGGAAAATGATTCAACAAAAGCCCAAAGGGCTTGAGAGTCATAGGGCTAGTGAGTTATTAGAACTCATTCATACTGATGTATGTGGCCCAATGTCTATTGAGGTTAGAGGTGGATATTCTTATTTCATTACCTTTACAGATGACAAATCAAGATTTGGGTATATATACCTAATGAGATATAAATCTGAAGCGTTTGAAAAGTTCAAAGAGTTTAGGAATGAAGTGGAGAAACAACGTGGCAAGATGATTAAGACATTACGGTCAGATCGTGGTGGTGAATATTTGAGCCACGAGTTTCAGGGTTATCTGAGAGAAAATGGAATTCTCTCACAATTTACCGCTCCTTACACACCACACCAAAACGGTGTCTCCGAAAGGAGAAACAGGACCTTGTTAGACATGGTTAGGTCTATGATGAGTGAGACTCAACTTCCAAAATTATTTTGGGGATATGCCTTAGACACAGCGGCATACCTTCTAAATAGGGTACCGTCTAAATCTGTTCAGACCACACCATATGAGATATGGAGTGGTAAGAGACCCAACCTGAGTTACCTTAGGGTATGGGGATCGCCAGCTTATGTCAAAGCGTTGACATCAGACAAGCTTAGTGCTAAGAGTACTAAATGTCTATTTGTGGGGTATCCTAAAGGTACTAAGGGATTCTACTTCTACTCCATGGAAGAACACAAAGTGTTTGTGTCAAAGAATGCTGAGTTCCTTGAGAAGGATTTGATCTCTCAAGGAGGCAGTGGGAGTAAGATTGATCTTGAAGAAGTGCAAGATCCACAAGAACAGATTGAGGAACCCGAGTCTGCTCCGCAGGCGACGTTCTCCAATGGAGAAGTAAACACACAACTCCGTAGATCTACGAGGGTCATCCATCCACCTGAAAGGTACGGGTTTGTGATTGAGAATCAGCAAACTGTTGAGGATGATGAACCAAGTAACTACGTAGAGGCGGTCAAAGATGTTGACTCCTCAAGATGGCTTGAAGCCATGGAATCTGAAATGGATTCGATGTATCAGAACAAGGTATGGACCTTGGTTCCTAAACCGCAAGGAATAGTTCCTATCGGTAATAAATGGGTCTTTAAAAGAAAGACTGATGCAGATGGCAACGTTCAGACCTACAAAGCTAGGTTGGTGGCGAAAGGGTATCGTCAAAGACAAGGAGTTGACTATGATGAAACTTTCTCACCAGTTGCTATGATCAAATCTATTAGGATCATGCTTGCAATAGCAGCATACCACGACTATGAAATTTGGCAAATGGATGTCAAGATCGCCTTCTTGAATGGGTTCTTGAAGGAGGAAGTGTACATGACACAACCTGAAGGCTTTGAAAACAAAGATCAGGAGCATATGGTATGCAAACTACAAAGGTCAATATATGGGCTAAAACAAGCATCAAGGAGTTGGAATATACGTTTTGATGAAGTCGTTAAGAGTAACGGTTTTATCAAGAACGAGGATGAACCTTGTGTTTACAGAAAGGTTAGTGGGAGTAATGTCGTCTTCCTAGTGCTCTATGTAGATGACATATTGCTAATAGGAAATGACATCCCCACATTAAAAATAACGAAAGAGTGGCTTTCAGAAAACTTTACCATGAAGGATTTGGGAGAGGCAGCCTTTATACTTGGTATAAAGATCTATAGAGATAGATCCAAGAGGCTGCTGGGTTTATCTCAATCCACGTACGTTGACAAGATGCTAAAGAGGTTTAGCATGGAAGGGTCGAAAAGGGGTTTTCTTCCTGTCAGTCATGGGGTACACCTATCAAGGGCTATGTGTCCTAAGTCACAGCCTGAGAAGGATCGCATGAGTGGAATTCCATACGCTTCGGCTATTGGATCCATCATGTATGCCATGATATGTACGAGACCAGATGTCTCATATGCTTTAAGCATTACGAGCAGATACCAGTCAGACCCTGGAGAGGGTCACTGGACGGCAGTCAAAACCATCCTTAAATACTTAAGAAGAACTAAGGATGCGTTTCTGGTCTATGGTGGGGTTAATGAGTTAACAGTGAAAGGGTTCACTGATGCCAGCTTTCAGAGTGACAAAGATGACTGCAAGTCACAGTCAGGATTCGTATTCACCTTAAATGGTGGGGCAGTGTCTTGGAAAAGTTCCAAGCAGGAGACAACAGCAGATTCAACGATAGAGGCTGAATACATAGCTGCTTCAGAAGCAGCTAAGGAGGCAGTGTGGATCAAGAAGTTCATAAATGAACTAAGGGTGGTTCCAAGCGTGGATGAGCCCATACAGTTGCTTTGCGACAACACAGGAGCCATTGCGCAGTCAAGGGAACCTAGGTCTCATTAAAGATGTAAACAAGTGCTCCGCAGATATCATTTGATTAGAGAAATCATTGATAGGAATGATGTAAAAATGGATCATGTTCCCACAGACGATAACCTGGCCGATTCTCTGACAAAGGCTGTTTCTCAGAGAAAACATGATAGTTATAACACCTCGTAAAATTAAATGTGAATTTATTTGATAGAATATGAGTTAGAATTGATGGATTAGTGGAAATCAGAGAATTATGGCCAAAATGGGCAAAAAGGGCAAAATGGTAATTTGCCAAAAACGTAAACCGAGGCATGAAAAATGGAGTTAGAGATTTAATATGACAAAAATAATGCTGGAAATGGAATCAGGACGGAAAATTGAGTGAATAGGCAAAATTGTGAAAAAGTGATGAATAGTGACTTTTTAAGTGAAAGATACTGCGGTACGAGTGTACCGATAAGTGTTAAATTTTTATGAGTATTTTGAGGAAAGAAAAATATGACATGGAATGGAAAAATGCATAGATTAAGAAATTGTGATCATAAATTTTATCGGGATTAAAGTTAGATCGCGTGTGGGACCCGTGGGATCAAAACCCACTTAAGTTCCCTCACTTTTTCCCCTCACCCTCACGCCCTCTCTCTCTTCTTTCTCTTCTTCCCACCGTGAACCCTCCCTCCATTGCAAGAACATGAACCCATTTCTCTCTTCCCTCACCATTTCTTCATTTCTCCACCAAATCCTTTGATTTTGGTGTTGAAATCTATTGTAAACAACCTTCTAAAGCCATTGGTGGTACTCTTAAGCCATGAAACCACCTCCATTGCTGCGTTTTGGGCAGGGACAGATCCGACCCCTTTGGTGTTCTTGGAGTTTTTGGATCTCCTTAGGATTGATGGAGCCTTGGTGGTGTTCCTACACTAGATGGTGAGTATATTTGTGGTATCTTTGTGGTTGGTTTTGTAGATCTAGAAATTATGCTTTGAATCTTTAATTCTAGATGTGTGATGATAGAGAGCCCAAATGGAAAAATGCTATTAGATGAAAATGCCTTAGAATGATGCATGAAAGCTAGAAATGCTATGATAAATTTTGGTGAAAAAGTTGGGTTTTTAACTTAGGAAAATTTGTGGAAATTTCATGAAAATTGTTATGTGGTGTGATTGAATAATTGAAAGATGGACCATGGGTATAGGTTGATAATGTGATTATATGATTAGTGTGTGTGTTAAAATGGAAGTGAAAACCTTGTAGAATCAACCTTTGAGGAATTCGAACCATAGAGGGGTTTGGAGGAAAAATGATGTAAAAGTTGTGTAGTTGAGATTGTATGATATAAAATGATGTTTAATTGGATGATGGTATAGTGTGATATAGTGGAATGAGAAGGAAGAGTGTGTAATTCATGATGTATTTGGTAATTTGATCTATAAAAGAGATTGAAGTAAAATGAATAATTACTTGAGATTAAATGATTGAATTGGAAATGGTTTGATAATCATGTTGTGGATTATCTAGGTTGCCTCTTTTGGACGCTTTGGAAGCGGGTAAGCTTGGAGCTTACGTTTGGAGCATGGGCTCGGTGTTGAGGTAACCTTTGGAACTGGGGTTTAGCCCTTGTGTGCTCCACCACACCTAGTGGAAGGTTGTGGTTGGATTATGTGTTTATGGCATTGTGTGATTATGTGCTTGTGTGCATATTGCTTGGATTGTATGAAAAATTGTTTGGTCATTGGCCAGTTGACGTGTGTTGGTTTGGACATCCGCTGGATCATTTCGTGACGGAGTGCCAGTTGGAATGTGCCATGGGGTCGACTCTGGGAGCGACACCAGGATGATCCAAACGGGGGACATCCGCCGGATAGGGCTCATGAGGAGTTCCGGTTGGGTTTTGCCATGGAGTCTTCTCAACCATGGGAGAGGCGCCAGGATTGTCTCGGGAGTTATATGATGGAGTCCTTGAACATGAACCCATGCGTGGATGTTCTCGGGTTGTCTCCAGTTGGTGGGTGATATTGTATTGCATGCATATTATATGATGTTATATTTGCACAATGAGTGAGCCATGGGGTGGAGAAACCTCCAGGGCCCTTGGTTTACTGAGATATATTTATATATATCACCCCGTGTTTTGGGGCATCATTTCAGGTCAGGTTGAGCCTGGAAGAGTGGAGCATGAGGTGCGTATTGGAGGCACCATGTGATGAGCATTGGATTGAGACACACATTGCATATGTTTTATGCTTTAGACTTAGATCATGAACTTGTGCATGATGAAAATGCCATGCCCTTGTATGCTCATGACTACTTGTTAAGTCTTTTAAATTTGATGTATATGTATGACTTTAGAACCTATTGTATATTTGAGTGAGCATGGGACTTGTCCATTGCCACATTCATTGTAATTGAAGCCTTGGCAAATATGTTGTAAAATGGTCCATATTTGATGTAAAATGGCCATTATATTAAAGACTTTGTAAATGATGAATGATTGTATAAAAATGCATGTTTTAAGGGCCTAGATCCTAAATTAGAGTATGTTTAAGTGTTGTGTGGAGTACTAAGATGTTAGGGATGGATTACACAACCCTTCTTGGGCTTAAAATGCTGTAATCTGTCACTTTTGCTGCATAGTAATCGATTACCCAAGCATGGTAATCGATTACCATGCAACAGGGGACGAAAATTGGCTACTGTCTTCACTGGTAATCGATTACTGAGCTTTGGTAATCGATTACCATGTGAGGTAATCGATTACCCAAAGTTGGTAATCGATTACCAGAACAGAGGAGGTCAAAATTTGGCTACTGCCTCATTTTTGACAGGTGGTAATCGATTACCACCCACTGGTAATCGATTACCACAGTGCAATTTTTGAAAATTTAAGTTTTTCTAGACTAAAAGAAAGGGGTTTAACTTGTTGGGTAGAACTCCAAATGGTACGTGGTTTGAAACCACGCGTAGCTTATGTAAAGGGCTAGAACGTGGTAAGATACTAAAGGAATTGGATGAGTTTAAATGAGTTGAATAAAAAGAAAGGTTAAGGATGTTGTTAAGCTGAATGCTTCCGCGTATTGCATTTACAATTATAGTGTTGTTTTAATTGATTACGGAAAAGGTTCTAGTTATGAAAAGGAATACGATAAAAGAAAAAAGTTGCCCATAATTTAATTAACCCAATTACTGTGATTGTAACTGCGCTTAATATCATAATCAATGTTAACAATACCGGTACGTAACGGGCTGTTACATTTTATGGTATCAGAGCAGTTTCATTAGGGAACTCTGATGATTGTATAATTGAGGTGAGTGCTGTATAGTTGTACGTAGACTCTTATTGACTGCTACACATGTGATTCCTTAGTTTGGGCCTGATCAACCCATTTCTTCGTGTTCAATGTGTGGTCAGTATAAGATGCCTTCGTGACAACCCTGGAGCACCAATGCCAGTCTTTAGGCTAAGGTGGTGGGTGCAGTGTTGACTACCCCACGGATGGATATGTTAGTAAGTGAATTTGGTGTAATTGAGGACTTAGTGAGAATGAAATTGAGATAAGATGTATAACCATTTTGGGTAGAATGCCACCATAGTTGAATGTGGTCTTATGGTGAGTAAGTATGATTGATTTGAGTTGATATTGATATGGTGATGTTGGTAGTCTTCCCTAAATGTATGGGAGTTAGAACAATTGAGTATATGTGGGAAGTAGTGGTATATCCTTGACATGGTGGAAATTGGGGACCCCAAAGAATTCGTGAGAGTTTGAATGTGAGTGTTTATATGTGATATTGGATACCTTATGGTAAAATAATAGGGTTATAAGACCTTGGTGAGGGCATACACTTGGATGACTTAAGATGCTTGAATGTAGAGATAAATTGAAATTTCAAATTTTGGATTGAGGATTGTGAGTAACTTAGATGAACTATGGAAATGATGTGCTGGATGATTCAATGTTGAAATTGGGACTTTAGTCCATGATGATTTAGTGATTGGCTGAATATAAGTTAGGATATCATATGAATAGAAAGTAAAATATAAGAAGTTGAGGAAATTGCCATGTAAGGCATTGGATGAATTTGATTGAAAGTATGAGAGTCCATAAGTTAAGGATGGTTGGACTTGAAAAATGTGAAGTGAGAAAATATAACTGAGTGTGGTGTATTAATTATACTAATGTGCTTCCATAATGTTGTGTAGCATTGAAATGTTGAGGATGTGGTGTAATTACTTGGGGATAATGATCCTGAGATGGCTAAGTGCCAGTATATATATATGTATATATATGTTTTGTGAAGGCCGGGGTGCCTATATGTATATTTGTGTTGTTTTGAGTTAGTAAACTCTTGGGTAAAAGAAAAATTTTGTAACTGAAATCCCTATGATGGGAAATGTTTGAAGAGATTGTCTCTTTGGAGTGTCATTGGATGCTCAATGTGGTATGGGATTCGTGATGGAGTCCCGGTGTGCAAGTTATACCATGGCACACATGTTATTAATAATGTGACAATTAAGATTGTCCTGGGTTTCCCCTTGTGGATTGAATCCTAAGAGGTGTTGCTCTTGGAAGTCCCAGGCGAGCGCTGCTCGGAGTTGGAATTTATCTGGTGGTCCCGATGCGCAGAAGGCATGGACTGTTAAATGATGGCACCCTTGGTGTCATATTGGAATATTGAGAGAGAAGTGATGTTATGTTAATGAAATGGATCTTCTACAGTGTTGAGCATGGTTGCTATAAGTCATGATGGACAATGGATTAGGACTGTACCGAACATGGGTACTGTTATGAATTGAAAATTTTGTGTCAAAATATGAGAAAGATGTTGGAATCATGTAAGGATGATTAGGCTATGGACTAAGACTAATGACTAGTCAAGTTAAATGAGTATATTGTTGAGAAAAGAACCATATGTGGAAGGTTATAGTGCATAGTGCAAAAGTAGGATATATCTAGTATACCATTATGTATCCATATAAGAATTTGTTGCCGTTATATACGGATTTGATGTGAATGTGTTTATCTGTATGGCTATCTCCGTATGGATTATGTTCCCGAAGATTATTATTATCTTGTATAAGTAATGTAGTGTGAGGTAGAACCTTGTGTTAGTAGGGACTGTTAGTACAGCCGTTGGCATGTTACCTCTTCTTGCGTGAATTATAAGGACAGATTCTCTGATCGGTGGGGCAGTGCACCTGGGGCCCTTAGGACAGCAAGAGCTCGAGGGGTTAAACCTAAGGATGTTCTTACCCATTGCATTAGAGGATTGTATCTTGTGAGGAACGCAAGAGGTGAATTTGGATAACTGTAAGTGAACAGTAATATGCCTAATATGATGAAATGTGAGAGGTGCCATGAGATGGCAGTTTGAATTATAAAATTGAGCACTCGGAGATGTGCATGAGTGTATACCAAGTGTGGTAGTGTGGAATTATGGTTTTACGGAAATTATGAAATGAATTATTGGATTATCACCCTATGTGAAGGGAATGGAAAATTGATTAGTGATGATGGATTGAGTCAAAGTTTTATGGAAAGGCTTGTGATGGTGAGATGTTAAGTTAAGTTGGTGGCCTGAGTGGCCAAGGATGTTAATAAGGGATTAATTGTGATTTATTCAAGTAAGAAGGTGTGATGCTAGCTGATTAAATAGAACGGTATTTGGTGAAATAAAAGGTTGATATCTTTACCCTGGTGGTAGAGTCACTGATGAAGTTGTATAGATGCAAATTATAGTGAGAGATGTGTTGAAAATACACAATGTGGGTGTTGTTCTTGGCTAGGTACCAAGATATACGATTGAGTGTGCTAGTGGTACTGTGAATAGTCCGGGAGACTTGTGTAACGGACGATATGAAAATATGAAAGTAATGATAGTGGTGGATTTAGTTCTTGTGGTATGATAAATAGGCTTTGAAAATCCCTACATGATGGGACAGGTATGAGAGAGAGATGATATGTGACCTTGGAGTGACACATACTGGTTGAATGAAATGATAATGAAGGAAAAATGTATAGAATGAAACAAATGTGGAATTGATGAATGAGTATGGAACGGTAACCAAAGAAAAATTGTTAGTGGAAATTTTAGGCATGTTGCCTCAAATGGGAGAAATCGATGATGAACCTATGTGTCAAGTTTGGAGATCATTAATTGAAAAGGTAATTATGATTTAGTGTATAAAATTCAGGAGTGGATTCGTGATTGAAAGCTTTGAAATGACTGATGTGAGGTATGAATTGTAATGTGTGGTCCATTGGGGACCAGATAGAGGTCTTGAGAAAAAGATTCGTCATTGTGTTTTGGTGAAGTTGGTGAACTTGTAAGGATAGATTGACAGTTGAGCACAAAGATGGTGCTTGTTAAAGATAAAGTGCTGAGGTGAAATTGTACGTTATAGGTTTAGAACATGAGAAAGAAAAGTGTGTATATACGAGTTGTGGCTAAGTGCCAAGAATGGGGATTTGTCCCTCGGAAAATAAAAGTATAGTGAGTGTGAACTAGATAATTACTCGGTGAATTGCATTGAGGGGCTGTGAGATTCCATAATGGTGTTTAATGTGGAATAAGTAATGTGGAAAATAAAAATTGATGACGAGAGTTAACACTACGTAGAAATAAAAGTCAAGAAGGATAATTGTGGCGGTATTGTGTCAGAAAGTAATAGTTGCCTGTGTGGCATAGATTGAACAGAATGGGTATGATCCTATAGGCATGGTTGTTGGTATGTTAACTAGGTAGAAAAACCTGCCAAGTGAATTATGGGCTATATGTGCTAGGTATTCTGACGTATGAAAAGAAATTGGCTTGGTAAAGCAGAGAAAGTGCACAACTGTGTGGTGCGCTCCGGTTGTCCACATGTGGTGTCACCGGTTGAGATTGAGATTGGGAAGGACTTGAGGTCTCCCATTTGGCCTTTGAAAGGAAAGACCATTGTGAAATGTGGCTGAAAAGCCAAAAGATGGAAATTTAAACATTTACTTTGTTGTCCGCACACTGGATAAAGCTTCTTGGGTACGGGAGACTGAGATTCTCCGGCTGTATCCTGAGTTAGCATATGTGCATAATTGATTTTGCGGACAAAATTCCTAAAAGGTGGGGTGAATATAACACCTCGTAAAATTAAATGTGAATTTATTTGATAGAATATGAGTTAGAATTGATGGATTAGTGGAAATCAGAGAATTATGGCCAAAATGGGCAAAAAGGGCAAAATGGTAATTTGCCAAAAACGTAAACCGAGGCATGAAAAATGGAGTTAGAGATTTAATATGACAAAAATAATGCTGGAAATGGAATCAGGACGGAAAATTGAGTGAATAGGCAAAATTGTGAAAAAATGATGAATAGTGACTTTTTAAGTGAAAGATACTGCGGTACGAGTGTACCGATAAGTGTTAAATTTTTATGAGTATTTTGAGGAAAGAAAAATATGACATGGAATGGAAAAATGCGTAGATTAAGAAATTGTGATCATAAATTTTATCGGGATTAAAGTTAGATCGCGTGTGGGACCCGTGAGATCAAAACCCACTTAAGTTCCCTCACTTTTTCCCCTCACCCTCACGCCCTCTCTCTCTTCTTTCTCTTCTTCCCACCGTGAACCCTCCCTCCATTGCAAGAACATGAACCCATTTCTCTCTTCCCTCACCATTTCTTCATTTCTCCACCAAATCCTTTGATTTTGGTGTTGAAATCTATTGTAAACAACCTTCTAAAGCCATTGGTGGTACTCTTAAGCCATGAAACCACCTCCATTGCTGCGTTTTGGGCAGGGACAGATCCGACCCCTATGGTGTTCTTGGAGTTTTTGGAGTTTTTGGATCTCCTTAGGATTGATGGAGCCTTGGTGGTGTTCTTACACTAGATGGTGAGTATATTTGTGGTATCTTTGTGGTTGGTTTTGTAGATCTAGAAATTATGCTTTGAATCTTTAATTCTAGATGTGTGATGATAGAGAGCCCAAATGGAAAAATGCTATTAGATGAAAATGCCTTAGAATGATGCATGAAAGCTAGAAATGCTATGATAAATTTTGGTGAAAAAGTTGGGTTTTTAACTTAGGAAAATTTGTGGATATTTCATGAAAATTGTTAAGTGGTGCAATTGAATAATTGAACGATGGACCATGGGTATAGGTTGATAATGTGATTATATGATTAGTGTGTGTGTTAAAATGGAAGTGAAAACCTTGTAGAATCAACCTTTGAGGAATTCGAACCATAGAGGGGTTTGGAGGAAAAATGATGTAAAAGTTGTGTAGTTGAGATTGTATGATATAAAATGATGTTTAATTGGATGATGGCATAGTGTGATATAGTGGAATGAGAAGGAAGAGTGTGTAATTCATGATGTATTTGGTATTTGATCTATAAAAGAGATTGAAGTAAAATGAATAATTACTTGAGATTAAATGATTGAATTGGAAATGGTTTGATAATCATGTTGTGGATTATCTAGGTTGCCTCTTTTGGACGCTTTGGAAGCGGGTAAGCTTGGAGCTTACGTTTGGAGCATGGGCTCGGTGTTGAGGTAACCTTTGGAACTGGGGTTTAGCCCTTGTGTGCTCCACCACACCTAGTGGAAGGTTGTGGTTGGATTATGTGTTTATGGCATTGTGTGATTATGTGCTTGTGTGCATATTGCTTGGATTGTATGAAAAATTGTTTGGTCACTGGCCAGTTGACGTGTGTTGGTTTGGACATCCGCTGGATCATTTCGTGACGGAGTGCCAGTTGGAATGTGCCATGGGGTCGACTCTGGGAGCGACACCAGGATGATCCAAACGGGGGACATCCGCCGGATAGGGCTCATGAGGAGTTCCGGTTGGGTTTTTCCATGGAGTCTTCTCAACCATGGGAGAGGCGCCAGGATTGTCTCGGGAGTTATATGATGGAGTCCTTGAACATGAACCCATGCGTGGATGTTCTCGGGTTGTCTTCAGTTGGTGGGTGATATTGTATTGCATGCATATTATATGATGTTATATTTGCACATTGAGTGAGCCATGGGGTGGAGAAACCTCCAGGGCCCTTGGTTTACTGAGATATATTTATATATCTCACCCCGTGTTTTGGGGCATCATTTCAGGTCAGGTTGAGCCTGGAAGAGTGGAGCATGAGGTGCGTATTGGAGGCACCTTGTGATGAGCATTGGATTGAGACACACATTGCATATGTTTTATGCTTTAGACTTAGATCATGAACTTGTGCATGTTGAAAATGACATGCCTTTGTATGCTCATGACTACTTGTTAAGTCTTTTAAATTTGATGTATATGTATGACTTTAGAACCTATTGTATATTTGAGTGAGCATGGGACTTGTCCATTGCCACATTCATTGTAATTGAAGCCTTGGCAAATATGTTGTAAAATGGTCCATATTTGATGTAAAATGGCCATTATATTAAAGACTTTGTAAATGATGAATGATTGTATAAAAATGCATGTTTTAAGGGCCTAGAGCCTAAATTAGAGTATGTTTAAGTGTTGTGTGGAGTACTAAGATGTTAGGGATGGATTACACAACCCTTCTTGGGCTTAAATTGCTGTAATCTGTCACTTTTGCTGCATAGTAATCGATTACCCAAGCATGGTAATCGATTACCATGCAACAGGGGACGAAAATTGGCTACTGTCTTCACTGGTAATCGATTACTGAGCTTTGGTAATCGATTACCATGTGAGGTAATCGATTACCCAAAGTTGGTAATCGATCACCAGAACAGAGGAGGTCAAAATTTGGCTACTGCCTCATTTTTGACAGGTGGTAATCGATTACCACCCACTGGTAATCGATTACCACAGTGCAATTTTTGAAAATTTAAGTTTTTCTAGACTAAAAGAAAGGGGTTTAACTTGTTGGGTAGAACTCCAAATGGTACGTGGTTTGAAACCACGCGTAGCTTATGTAAAGGGCTAGAACGTGATAAGATACTAAAGGAATTGGATGAGTTTAAATGAGTTGAATAAAAAGAAAGGTTAAGGATGTTGTTAAGCTGAATGCTTCCGCGTATTGCATTTACAATTATAGTGTTGTTTTAATTGATTACGGAAAAGGTTCTAGTTATGAAAAGGAATACGATAAAAGAAAAAAGTTGCCCGTAATTTAATTAACCCAATTACTGTGATTGTAACTGCGCTTAATATCATAATCAATGTTAACAATACCGGTACGTAACGGGCTGTTCCAATAGTCATTATGAGGCTTTGGGCATACGACTTAGGTCTGATTGGCTCTAGGCCAAGTGGGAGCTTGTTAGCATATGGGTGTCCTAGAGACAATCTTTTGATTAAATAAAGGACACTAGATGTAGAACTTTGTTTGTCGCAAATAAATAAAAGCACTATTTATTCTGTTTCATATTGTGTCTCGATATTACTGTTAATATTATATGAACGAACTGGATAAACCCCTTGGAATAGAACAGGTATCTCTTGAGTATCTGTGATGAGATCACGATCATGAGGATTCAAGGATATTGCATGTCTATTCCTAATTATATGTTCCTAGTCTAGAGACACTGAGTTTGGGGATCAGTGATCTCTAGTAAAGATTAGTACGACTTATCTATTTGTATATGGGTATAAGGTAAAGACCTCATGAGCTGCAGATATGGAGATATCTTAGCTAAAGTCGTGGGTGGACCTATAAGAGTATAGCTCGCACTGAACAGACCCAAAAAGAGACTCTATGAGGAAATCTCACAGATAGTGTCATTAGAGTAATCTCTTTATGTTTGGGTATGTCTTTCCTTAGACCAGAAGTTATTACCTAGACTGTGTTCTTGAAGGCATGTTTTGATTGTATACCTCGTCTGCCTGAAACATGGAGACTCATAGGTATACTGTTGGGCGTGTCCTTAAAGGGCACAGGGCTAGGGTAATAAGCTGAAGGAATTCGTCAAATCTCTGTGAGAGATTAGGTTATCTGTAAACCGGAGAAATCGGGATGACATTTACAGGGACTCGGGAATCTATGCATAGTAAAAGAGATCATGAGATGATCTGCCTTTAGAGTCAGTAAATTGAAGATTCCCTATTTCGAATAAAGCTTGCCCTAAACCGCAGGGGTTGATACATTTCCTTACCCTAGGTTAATGGGAAGATAACCGAGATGAAGGGAAATACATACGGTAACCAAATATGTGCAATAGGATGATCAAGTCATTAATCTGACTAGTTCTGGGGCAACAAAGCATTGCTAGTGCTCTATGTTGTCATTAATTGGGTTGTGGGCTTGTTGGGCCCAAGCCCAGTTATGTCAGAAGCTAAGTTGGACCTAATGGGTCACACACTAACACCTTGTAGTCATGATGGACTAGCTTTAAAGGTATTGGGCCTAATAATGGTTATTAGCCCAAGAAGCTGTTTGGAAGCCCACCTAAATGGGTGGGTGGTGCATGGAGTTTAGTAATGGGCTTGGATAGTCCAAGCCATTACTAATTAATTTAATTAGTTAAATTAATAATCAAATATTTGAATTTCGAATTTTGAATTTGAAATTTGAATTTTGAAATTTGAATTGAGAATTTGAATTTCGAAATTCGAATTTTGAATTTGAAATTTGAAATTTGAATTTGGATTTGAATTTTGAAATTCGAATTTTAAATTTGAAATTTGAAATTTTGAATTTTGAATTTTGAATTTGAATGTTTGAACGTTTGAATTCAAGTGTTTGAATTCGAATTTGAATTGGTTTTGAAAAGTTGTTTCATAACAAAAGGATAAGACAGGATCTTATTGGAGCATATTCCTTGGATCAAGAAGCATCTTTGGAGGCACTTCCTTGGCTGTTTGGTGCGCAAGTTTTAGGTGATAAGAATGTCATCTTATCACTTAAAACAAACCTCCATTCAGATTTGGTGGTTGAGGGAATCAGTGGGTGAGTTGATTCAAATTTTGAATGCAACTACTCAATATATTTGGACCCCTTCTAGGGCTGAATTATGCGCATGAGAAGTATATACTATATGATAGTTTATGAATTTAAGTTTAAATTAATTTGAATTTAAATTCATGTGGATAAGATTGGAGGTTGTTGGCAAAGTTAGTTTTGCAACAGCTCCACCTTATCTCACTGTTCTATGCGCAAATTTCAAAGCAATTTGAAAGTTTGTTTTTCATTTTGAATGAATTAAATCCCTCCTCCTCTCCAAGTGTGCGCATATAACATGACTTGTTCCTCACCTTAGGTTTTTGTGAAAACCTAGCCAACTCTCCTCCATCTATGCACCATTCTGTAGGGTAGCTCACTACACCTTTCCAAACAGAATACCTAGCCTCCACCTTCACCACTTGTGCGCATAGCAAGCCTCACTGTGGTGTTCATCTGGTGGCTTTCAAGAAAGGGTTCTTGCATCATTGACGAACGGTGGTGTGGATCACCATTAGAGGGTTTGAACCCTTCAAGCCTGACATCTGATCTCCCTGACTGATCAGGCCAAAAATAAGGTAACATCATGTTGTCTTAAAGCATGAACCTATGTGTGCATGTATGTTCCGCAGTAAAATTTTTGTTTTACACCTTACATGCATCGGCCTTCAAAGGCCAGTTTACTTTCAGCTCGTAGCTTGGCCGAAGGTGTGGAGGGAGAGGAAGGTTAGTTTGGTTGATTAAGTTTGTTGTGCATTCTGAATAAGTGGGCAGAATTCTCGTAAGGCTCCTCCACACTCACACATAGGTAGGGAGGAATGGTGTAGTTGAATCCTAGCTTAGATCAAAGGACAACAATTCAGTTTGATTACTCGTATTGTGCGCATAAGGAACGGTGGTGAAGAAGATTAGGGTGATTATCTTTTACCCAATGAATGGCCATGCATTCAGATTACATTGTGATAAGTTAAAAGGTTAATTAGACTTGGGCTGATTTAGTTTCCTCTCCATTGCTTTGGGCCGTAAATTAAAACGCTAGGTGGAGGCCCAATTTCATCATCTAAAGCACCTTATTTTATCTATACTATATTTATTTATTTTTCTAGCCCCTCTAATCATTACTTAGAATATATATATTACAATTAAGTTAATCCTATCCTACACTTAAATGTAGTTAAATTTCCTGGCGTGTGTCCACTTCCCCAATTGTACTTTAAATATTTTCCTAATAATTATTATTCCATGTTTCCGCTAGGAAGTAGCTAGATTTTCTACCTATGATGTAATTAACTTAATACTATCCCTTCTTGACTAGTATTTCAAATTCTTAAAATACATAAACACTCACTTATAATTTCCATCAAAATAATTTTCCTAATTAAATTAACTCCACTCTAAACGTAATTTTAATTCGAGTTTCAAGCATGCTACACACCCCTAACTGCAAGTTATGTAGTTTCCTAATTTTTGCGGGATGTTACATTCTCCCCACCAAATTTGAAGTTTGCCCCCAAACTTCATCCTACTATTCCAATACTATTCCAGTCGAATGCCAAACAAAATTACATTAGTGAAAGAACTTAGATTACATTTAGCTGAACATCTATAACAGTAATCAATTAATTCAAAGTAGTACAAACAAACTATACTTGACATGTTCGTCAGACAATATATATATATAAGAATTTCATTTGCATGGTAAGGAATCAAATTCTTCCTAAGCTTATTCATAACAACGGATTTCTGGTTTCTATTCAAGCAACGTTAAAGACTATACTGCAACAAGGATGAAGTAAAACCGACCAAGAACTCCAATACATAATCTTAATCAATTAAGACTCCAGTTATCCCTAAATCATAATGGGGCTCAGGGCTTTATTACAGAATTAATTGACAACTAACAAATCCATTCGAACAATATTTCTTCACTATATAAATTTTATACTTGATGGTTGACAGAAACCAAACAACCACACTGGAGCAAAGATTAGGTGAAACCACATATTATTTTACTAAGCAAGAATTTCTAATTATCCATTACCTTATTACTTATGTTCTTCGTTTCTTTATGTGGGTCAATATCAATACATGCCATACTCTTACTAATACACCTGCTATACTTACTCTACTGAAAATGCATGCAATTACCTACCAAGTGCCCTTAAAATTTTATGCATGATAGGTTGAGGGTCAACAATTTAGTTTACAAGGTTACTTCACATTTGGTCACACAAATTTTTTTTACAATACTGAATTATACAAATTTTAAAACAACTGGATATACCTGTCTATTACTTGTACAGACAAAGGACTAATTAACTAGGACCATCAATAACCGTTATTTTATCCTTTCAGTTTACATGGTACACTTTAGATTTTCGCCAGCTTCCTATTTACTTCTTACATATGACAAAATTCAATTCAGTAACACCGCACAACTACTTTCCCGACTCAACAAACATCACGGGAAGAATTTCACAATTTAGTGGTCTACAGAAAACTAGCAAATAAAACAAAATGCATCATATTCC
>JAVKPL010004757.1:0-22871 GCA_032173675.1 Gastrolobium villosum
TTGTCGCCCAAACTCGTCAAGGTGATCTTCCTGCAAGGAGCACCGCTCATCTACAGCAAGGGTGATCTCCTGCATCCCAAAGATACGACCAACGACCACTTGAGTGCAGTCCATTAATTGTTGACGGTCCAGGCGTGGTGGGGCCACCATCTTAGGACGCCCAATGTTAGGATATCCTCACAAGGTCCCTTTCTGACAGAGTAAGGGCCCTGCCAACAGGAACCGCAGCAGCAGCAGAAGGGGAACCTTGTGCCTCCGAGGCCCTATGACCCTGATCGCCCTCGGTCGAAGGGGGATCGACCGCCCGATCACTCTCGCCGGAGCTACCGCCAAAATGCCCACCCTCGAAAGGTTCAAGGCGCGAAGACTTTGAAGGACGAGTTGGTGTTAAGCTTGTAGCCGCACCACGTTTCAGAACAGACCCCCCTGAGTAGGCGATCCACATCCCAGCGTTGACTCGCTCGTCGAGGAGTTACCCGCCACGCCCGTAGGGTCTCTAATTATAGGGCGATTGGCCCTCTTCTTCAACTCTCCCGCAGGAATGTCAGCAGCGGAGCGAACTTTGGCCTTTTTATTCCTGGGCGCCAATGCCTTCCCCTTGCCCGTATCCTTTAGAGCAGGGTTGGGTTGATCTTGAGGAGCATCGTCCTACTTGGCTTTCAGCCTCGCCGCCGCCTCACGGGCAAGCTTCAGGACTCAGCCACCATACTTCCGACTGCAAACAGTTAATGAAAAGTTAATAAAGGCTGCATAGATAAGAAGGGCGTTAGAAGCAACAAAGAAGATCATCACAAAAAAATAAACACTCAGAACGCCTTCACACCTCCATGGCACAACACTTGCTTCGTAGGCCACAAATCCAAAAAACCTTTTACTTCCACAAACCAGTCCACCACCTTGCGCTCCCCAGGAGTCAAACTCCCAAACGTAGAAGAATACCGACCAACGGGCATTCCATAATGGGCTTTAGTCCAGTACAGGGGAAATCGGCACTCTCTGCTCGCCGGATCGACGAAGAAAGGAAACTTTCCCTCGCCCAACGTGGGTTCGATCCAAAAAAAGGTGTGTTTCCAATTCTTGTACGAATTGGCATACTGAGCAAATATCGCTCCTAACGCGGTACCCGCCTTGTAACGCCCTCCCTTGTATGCATCCAAGAGAGTCGTTTGCTAAGCGGAATTAGAGTCTTTAACGTCACATAAGCTAACAGAAATTCTCATTCTAAGTACAAACCCGTAAGACGTTTCAAAATCCTTATAACTTCTGTTTGGACGATAAAAAAT
Source organism: Gastrolobium villosum (assembly GCA_032173675.1). Taxonomy (NCBI): domain Eukaryota; kingdom Viridiplantae; phylum Streptophyta; class Magnoliopsida; order Fabales; family Fabaceae; genus Gastrolobium; species Gastrolobium villosum. The sequence continues at coordinate 1,284 of JAVKPL010004757.1, forward strand.
ATTTCAAGTGATTTAGAAAGAGCACGTCGGGGGCTTCGCGTGCATATAAAATAATAGTAAATAAGAGTTCGTTTGCACATAAAAACACCACCCGTAAGGTGCACTGTAAAATTTCAGCACTTAAGGCTTTCAAAGCTTCCTTTCACAAACGTTTTCAAAACAGCCGCTGTTCATAAAAGTTCAAGGTAAAATAAAGGTGATAAAGTCTACAGTCATCCAAGAGTATCAAAATATTAAACATTACAGTCATCCATCAATCAAACAGCAACAATACAAGTCCATTCATCAGCAAGCAACAGCAAACATCACGTCTTCAAATGCTTTTACGTCCTCCTGCCATTTAGGAAAATAGCAGCCCCGAAGGGGTGAGAAAAATCCCAGTAGTGTGGCAACAAAACCAATAATATAACAGTATTAACTAGGCACAAAATCATAAACAGTCACTTCAACATATCCTTGTTCCTTTTCCTTTTTCCTTTTCATCATATTCATATATATTGCGTTTATAACGCCTTTCCTTTTCATCATATTCATATATTGCGTATATAACGCCTTTCCTTTGCGCTTTTAGCACCGTCGTGCGCGCACTTCACAGTGGAATCAAATATACCTGGCACCTGAGCTCCCTGTGGATTCCAACTGTGGGCCTATGCGGACTGATGCCAAGTGTCCCATACCCCGGTACCTTGGGGATGCCTATATGATGCCAAATGGTCCTGTACATAACTATTCTAAAAAGCAAGACCTATATGCTCTTGGTACATGCATGCCATGCTATGCTTTCACACACAAAACGTACAAAAATGCGGTATGATGTAAGGTGCATGCTTATATACCTTTCATATAGCCATCACGGCACATATACTTTTCATATTCGTTATGCTGCCACATAACAACTTTACCTCATAATCATATAGCCATCACGGCACATTTCCATAGCCATCACGGCACATTTTTGGCAGTTTCCTTTCATCATAAGGAACATAATACTTTTACGGAATATGGAGCATCATGTCACAACTTTATACCAGTAGTCAATAGTCACATTAGGTAATATCGCCTGACACTTACCTTGTGTGCCTTAAACAATACCAAACAGCAGCAGCGCACCTAAATCAATTACAACCAATCATTTACAGTGGCGATTTACAGCAGAAACAGTGAGCATACAGCAGCATTTTACAGTGGAAAACAGTGAGCATACAGCAGTGTTTTACAGCAGAAAAACAGTGAGCATACAGCAGTGTTTTACAGCAGAAAACAGTGACATTTGTTCTTAAAACAGTGAGCAGAAAACAGTGAGCGTTTGTTCTTAAAACAGTGAGCCGAAAACAGTGACGTTTCCCTTAAAAACAGTGGGCAGAAACAGTGACGTTTTACTTAAAAACAGTGGACAGAAACAGTGACGTTTTACTTAAAAATAGTGGACAAAACAGTGACGTTTTACAGCAGAAAAACAGTAGCACCATTTTAAAACAGAACAGTGAACATTTGGAAACAGAAACAGTGGCATTTTGGACATCAAAACAGTGGCAGAAACAGTGGCATCAAACAGTGGCATTTTGAACGTTAAAACAGTGACATAGACAGTGGCATTTGGACATCAAAACAGTGGCATAAGTAGTGTTATTTGCACATCAAAACAGTGGCATGAATGGCAACATTGATCATTAAAACAGTGACATTAGTGGTGATTTTTGAACATTGAAACAGTGGCATAATTGGTGGTTTTCGGACATCCAAAACAGTGGTATAAAGAGTAGTGTTTGAACATCAATATGGTGGTCATTTTATGCAGAAACAGTGGCACATAAAGCACTAAAACAGTGAGCATTTGTGTGCAGAAACAGTGGCATGTGAGGCACTAAAACAGTGAGTATTGTGTGCAGAAACAGTGGCATATGCATCCTAAAACAGTGGTAGCATTTTATGCAAAACAGTGGCATTAAATGGGTGATCTTGTGAAACCGAAACAGTGACATTTTAGCCTCAAAACAGTGGCACATTCCTCATAAACAATGGCATATTTCTCCTCAAAACAGTGGCACATTCATACATGAACAGTGGCATATATCTTAAGCATAACCATGAGACTTTCATTCCATAACTTATGCATACAAATCATCATAAAATAGCTCCATCCTTATACTTTTACCATGTTCAATCATGAATCCAATACAACAGAATCAAGGAGACATTCAAACACACACATGGTTACACACAATGAAAGAGGTCTAAGTTCTAGGCTTACCTCTTGTAGCACACACTTCTTGGTCAAGGACACACCACACCTTCTAGTTTTGCTACACAACAAGTCCACCCTTCCTAGGAGATGATCTATGCGCACTCAATGGTGAGGAGGAACAATCTTAGACAGCTTCTAATGGTGAGGAATTCGGCTGGATAGTGATGGAATGAGGAGGAAACTTACACTTCACTTGGTGTATAGGCCACGGTTGGATGGTGAGGGAAGAAGGGAGTTGGCTTAGTCTTTCTTTCTCCTATGGTTCTTGCAAGGTTCGGCTAGAGTGTGAGGGAGAGAGCAAGAAGTTGGCTGCACTTGTAAATGGGGACAGCCCTCTCTTGTGCGCATATCTTAAAGGAAAAGTGAGGAGAGGTTGAAATGATAACAAATCTGATTACTTGTGAGGATGGGACTGCACACTTGGTTTGAACAAGCAAGGGGTTGCTTCTAGTATACACTATGCACATGCAAGGATGTGGAGAGGAGAGGTTCAGATCTGATTGTGCTACCTAAGTCAGAAATTTTTAACACAAACAAGCAAGTCATGCGCACATGGTGGAGTGGAGGGAGGTGTCATCATGAGCACATGTAAGAGGGTTCTCTAAGTCAACAAGCAAGACAGATTTGTGGCAGCCTAAAATCTGATTTGGAGCTCCCCTTGTGCGCATATGATGAGGAGGTTGCAGCCCCAAAATCCTTCTTTTTGTTGCATGTGGGGCAAGAGGCAGATTTGGTTCATGATGGACTGCCAAAAGCATGCAGAAATCTGCACATTTCAGCCTCATGATGGAAGGTGTAAGGTGGTTCTCCAAGTCAACAAGCAATGCAGATTTTGTGTCATAAAATCTGATCTATGACCCCTCCATGTGCGCCTAGAATGAAGAAGAATGCAGCCCAAAATAATGCTAAGGAGTACATGTGTCTTCCATGCAATGAAGTTGAATTCAAATGGTGCACAAACTAAGAGTGATGTGGCGGTCATGCAAGGGGAAAGTTGGCAGATTTTCTAAGTCCTTTCTAGTCTCTTTTGCGCATGAAATGAGGAGTGAGGCTGCATCTAGTCATGTGGGTGTTTCTTGCTACACAAGACAGCCTTGTTGGACAAGGCTTAGGGAATTATGTGTGGATTTAACTTGGGCTGAACATGATTGATCCAAAACCTCCTTGGGCCATCGGCCTACACCTACAATGGATCCAAGAAGACAAGTCTAAAGGTGACAAGTCCACACACACTAGCCCACTTCCTAAGTCCTTTAAACACAAAAGCCTTCTAACACACAATCAAATTACTCATATGATTTTAATAAAAGTTTCACATGTCTACATATGCACCCTCCTATAATTTTAATTTAAATACTTACCTTAGTCTCATCCAAGGATAAGGCCATGTAATTTCGCAAGCCATCAATCATACACATGCATCTATATCATTATAACACTTAAGTATTTTTCTAATTATGTGGGATGTTACACTCTCCCCACCAAATAGGAATTTTGTCCGCAAAATAAACTTACTTAAGAGCTAAACAGTTCTGGATAGCGTTTCTGAATGTCGTCCTCGCGCTCCCAAGTGGCTTCAGCTGCCGATCTGTTGTTCCATAATACTTTCACCAAAGGAATCTCTTTAGAACGGAGTCGCTTGACGGATCTTTCAAGAATTTGGAATGGTTGCACTTGGTACGTCAAGTTTTCTTTTAATTCCACTTCTTCCGGCCGTAACACGTGAGATGGATCAGAGAGATACCTCCGTAGCTGCGACACATGAAATACATTGTGAATTCCTGACAGATTGGGTGGTAAAGCCAACCGATATGCAGACTCTCCAATCCGGTCCATAATCAGATACGGTCCTAAGTACCGTGGACTTAACTTCTTAACTCCCATTCTCCTTCCGAGTCCCGATGTAGGTGTGATTCTCAAAAATACATGGTCTCCGACTTCGAAAGATAGAGGCTTATGACGCTTGTCGTAATAACTCTTCTGTCTGGCCTGAGCCCTCTGCATATTTTCCCGAATCTTCTTTACTTGTTCGGATGTTTCTTGAATTAGATCAGGTCCTAACATACTTCGCTCACCTACTTCAGTCCAACATAAAGGGGATCTGCATTTTCTCCCATACAAAGCTTCATACGGTGCCATCTGAATACTGGAATGATAACTGTTATTGTAAGCAAACTCAATCAAAGAAAGATAATTATCCCAGCTGCCTCCTAACTCCAAAACGCATGCTCGCAACATGTCCTCTAATGCTTGAATGGTGTGTTCTGTCTGTCCATCGGTCTGCGGATGATAAGCAGTACTCAATCTCAAGTGGGTCCCTAATGCTCTTTGAAAAAATTCCCAGAACTTAGATGTAAACTTGGGATCACGATCACTGACAATACTCGTAGGAACTCCGTGCAGCTTCACAATCTCCTGAAGGTAAATCCTGGCAAGCCTCTCTGTATTATATGTGGTTCTAACACGTAAGAAATGAGCCGACTTCGTTAACCGATCAACAATCACCCAGATAGCATCATATCCTTCTCGCGTCCGAGGAAGTCCAACTACAAAATCCATCGCGATACTGTCCCACTTCCACTCGGGAATCTCCAGAGGTTGAAGGAGTCCCGAAGGTTTCTGATGTTCGTACTTCACCTTCTGACAAGTTAAGCATCGAGATACATACACAGCAATATCACGCTTCATACCCGGCCACCAAAACGAGGTCTTCAAATCCTGGTACATCTTCGTGGATCCAGGATGAACTGCATACTTGCCCTTATGAGCCTCCTGCAAAACTTCTTGCTTCAACTCTTCATTCGGCACAACTAGCCGGCCTTGGAATCTCCAAATATCATTCTCATCCCTTACAACTTCTTGGTTGCCAACCAATTCACGGACTAACTTTTCATCTTTCTGAGCCTCCTTAATTCTACTGATCAATTCATTCTCCACCTTTATATTTCCCAATCTTATGCTATTCTCTCTCTCGTTTACAGATAAATTCAAGTCTCGAAAGGCCTCAAACAATTTTAGTTCTTCCATCATCAGAGTTGCAGTGTGCAGTGTCTTCCTACTCAGGGCGTCAGCTACCACGTTTGCCTTTCCTGGGTGGTATTTAAGTTCAAAATCATAGTCCTTCAGAAATTCCATCCACCGTCGTTGCCGCATATTCAGCTCCTTCTGGTCGAACAAATACTTCAAACTCTTATGATCGCTGAACACGTCAAACTGCGAACCATAAAAGTGGTGTCTCCAGATTTTAAGTGCGAACACTATAGCTGCTAACTCTAAATCGTGCGTAGGATAATTTTCTTCGTGAGGCTTTAGTTGTCGAGACGCATAAGCTACCGCCATACGATCCTGCATCAACACGCATCCAAGTCCTTTCAGCGACGCATCACAGTATACTTCGAACTTCCGGGTAGGATCCGGAATCGTGAGTACGGGAGCACTCGTTAACCTGCTCTTCAGTTCCATGAAACATTCTTCACAAGCTTCGGTCCACTCAAAAGGCTTGTCCTTCCGAGTGAGACGGGTAAGGGGTTGCACTATCTGAGAGAAATTCTGGATGAACCTTCGGTAATATCCAGCAAGACCTAAGAAACTCCTTACTTCAGTGACAGTCTTGGGTCGTTCCCAATTCATGACAGCTTCAACCTTGCTGGGGTCCACCGCAATACCTTCTGATGAGATGACATGGCCTAGAAACTGGACCTCTTTAAGCCAAAACTCGCACTTCGACCACTTTGCGTACAACTGCTTCTCTTTCAAGATTTGCAAGACAATCCTCAGATGTTCCGCATGCAGCTCTTCATTAGTAGAGTAAATCAGAATATCGTCGATAAACACAATGACAAACTGGTCAAGAAACGGGCGGAAGATGCGGTTCATGTAGTCCATGAATACCGCTGGAGCATTTGTAAGTCCGAATGGAATCACCTGATATTCGTAGTGCCCATAACGAGTCCTAAAACCTGTTTTCGGAATATCCTCCGGTTTGACCCGGATCTGATGGTATCCCGATCGTAGATCTATCTTGGAAAAGGCTCTGGCTCCTCTCAGCTGGTCCATCAAATCGTCGATTCTCGGTAACGGATACTTATTCTTCACCGTAACTTTGTTCAGCTGTCGGTAATCTACACACAGACGTAGACTTCCATCCTTCTTCTTAATCAAGATGGCTGGAGCACCCCACGGAGAGGTACTCGGTCTGATGAATTCCTTTGCCAACAATTCTTCTATCTGCTTCTTCAACTCGCGAAGTTCCAAAGGCGCCATGCGATACGGGGCAATGGAGATTGGTCCAACTCCAGGAACAAGTTCGATAGAAAATTATATTTCCCTATGAGGAGGCAATCGAGGTATTTCATCCGGGAATACCTCCTCGAATTCTCTAACTACCGGTACATTCTGAATTTGATTGTCAACCGAGGTCTCAGCCTCGATCGACAAAAGATACCCTGCTGCTCCCTTGCGGAGCTCTTTTCTAACTTGTAACAAAGAAATGAGAGAGAAGGGTTGAAAATTACCATCTTTCGCATCCAATGCGAACACCCGTGCTTGCGTAGGCTGTGGATTAGCGTTCCGGGGGCATTCGTAAGCAAAATGTCCTTGCTGGCCACATCTGAAACATGCATTGTTGTTCTTGCGACAAACTCCAAAGTGATTCTTTCCACACGTAGCACAAACAGTCGCACCCTGTCGTCCAGTTGACGATTGACCAACAGTATTGCTTCTCTTAAAATTTCCAGGCCGCGCCTGCAACTGCGTACCTCTGCCTCGACCCCTACCAGGTGTCGTCCTGAAGAACCTGCCTGCTCTGTTTCCTCCGTGGAATTGCGTTGGTGGCTTATTCAGATTCTTGGCCTCGTTAATGATTCCTTCTGCCTGTCGACTCTGGTTGATGAGCTCCGGAAGTGTACGATTAGCTGTCGTCAGAATGAGTTTATGGATTTCCGGATGTAATCCGCTTTCGAACTTCTCTACCTGCCATTCCTCATCATAAATGTTCCGGTCAAAGTTGGCGTATTCAATCAGCTGCCCAAATTTGGCAATGTACTCATTGACCGACATGTTATCCTGCCTAAGTGACAGCAGTTCCGTGTGCTTCATTCTCCTCATTGCTTTGGGGAAATACTTATCCAAAAAGACTTGTCTGAATACGGCCCATGACAGCTCAACGTCCTCAGCTCTCAGCAGAGCCCTCGCACCAGTCCACCATGTTAAAGCTTCTCCCATCAGCTGGTACGATGCGTAATCAGTCTTCTGCGCTTCCGGGCATGCCATTGGTTCGAAAATATGCTTGATCATCTGCAGCCTCGGGGTTGTCTTCACCCTCAAAGGTAGGTGGTTGGAAGTTGCGGAAGTCTTTCAACCTCCGACGGGCTATTTCTTCTGCATTTTCATGCAGTGGGGGTGGGTTCTGATTCTGTTGCCTATGGTCACGCCATTCTTGGCTCATATTCTGGATAAACGTTGCCAGTCCCCCAATAGTAGTGATAAGATCCTCTTCAGCATCGCCAGACCTTCCCCGAGTTGAACCGCGACCACCTGCCATGATTCTGCACTCACAATACCATGAAATGAGTTGATCAGGCTCACCGCAAGTTATTTATGGCAGCAGTCCCAAGTGGGTACTCGGGTTCAATTCGGACAAGTTGGCTATGCATCCGTGTCTTATCACAGAACGGTCTTATTAATCTAACTACCCTAGCTAATATATACTTAAACTATAGCACATTTAGACAGTCAATCAGCAGATAAATACAATCAACAATCAATTCAATCAATCACAAGCAAATCCATGGACCAAACTGCTTTGATACCAATTAGTGTAACGCCCTCCCTTGTATGCATCCAAGAGAGTCGTTTGCTAAGCGGAATTAGAGTCTTTAACGTCACATAGACTAACAGAGGTTCTTATACTAAGTACAAATCCGTAGGACGTTTCAAAATTCTTATGACTTCTGTTTGGACGATAAAAAATATTTCAAGTGATTTAGAAAGAGCACGTTGTGAGCTTCGCGTGCATATAAAATAATAGAAAATCGGAGTTCGTTTGCTCATAAAAACACCACCCGTAAGGTGCACTGTAAAAATTTCAGCACTTAAATTCTTTTCACAAACGTTTTCAAAACAGCCGTTGTTCATAAAAGTTCAAGGTAAAATAAAGGTGATAAAGTCTACAGTCATCCAAGAGAATCAAAATATTAAACATTACAGTCATCCATCAATCAAACAGCAACAATACAAGTCCATTCATCAGCAAGCAACAGCAAACATCACGTCTTCAAATGCTTTTACGTCCTCCTGCCATTTAGGAAAATAGCAGCCCCGAAGGGGTGAGAAAAATCCCAGTAGTGTGGCAACAAAACCAATAATATAACAGTATTAACTAGGCACAAAATCATAAACAGTCACTTCAACATATCCTTGTTCCTTTTCCTTTTTCCTTTTCATCATATTCATATATATTGCGTTTATAACGCCTTTCCTTTTCATCATATTCATATATTGCGTATATAACGCTTTTCCTTTGCGCTTTTAGCACCGTCGTGCGCGCACTTCACAGTGGAATCAATATATACCTGGCACCTGAGCTCCCTGTGGATTCCAACTGTGGGCCTATGCGGACTGATGCCAAGTGTCCCATACCCCGGTACCTTGGGGATGCCTATATGATGCTTGCTCAAACACATGGTCCTGTACATAACTATTCTAAAACAAGGCCTATATGATCTTGGTACATGCATGCCATGCTATGCTTTCACACACCAAACGTACAAAAATGCGGTATGATGTAAGGTGCATGCTTATATACCTTTCATATAGCCATCACGGCACATATACTTTTCATATGCGTTATGCTGCCACATAACGTCTTTACCTCATAATCATATAGCCATCACGGCACATTTACATAGCCATCACGGCACATTATTGGCAGTTTCCTTTCATCACAAGGAACATAATACTTTTACAGAATATGGAGCATCATGTCACAACTTTATACCAGTAGTCAATAGTCACCTTAGGTAATATCGCCTGACACTTACCTTGTGTGCCTTAAACAATACCAAATAGCAGCAGCGCACCTAAATCAATTACAACCAATCATTTACAGTGGCGATTTACAGCAGAAACAGTGAGCATACAGCAGCATTTTACAGTGGAAACAATGAGCATACAGCAGTGTTTTACAGCAGAAAAACAGTGAGCATGCAACAACGTTTTACAGCAGAAAACAGTGACATTTGTTCTTAAAACAGTGAGCAGAAAACAGTGAGCTGTTCTTTAAAACAGTGAGCCAAAAACAATAACGTTTCCCTTAAAAACAGTGGGCAGAAACAGTGACGTTTTACTTAAAAACAGTGGACAGAAACAGTGACGTTTTACTTAAAAACAGTGGACAGAAACAGTGACGTTTTACAACAGAAAAACAGTAGCACCTTACAGCAGAACAGTGAACGTTTTCAAACAGAAACAGTGGCATTTTGGACATCAAAACAGTGGCAGAAACAGTGGCATCAAACAGTGGCATTTTGAACGTTAAAACAGTGACATAGACAGTGGCATTTGGACATCAAAACAGTGGCATAAGTAGTGTTATTTGCACATCAAAACAGTGGCATGAATGGTAACATTTGATCATTAAAACAGTGACATTAGTGGTGATTTTTGAACATTGAAACAGTGGCATAATTGGTGGTTTTCGGACATCCAAAATAGTGGTATAAAGAGTAGTGTTTGAACATCAATATGGTGGTCATTTTATGCAGAAACAGTGGCACATAAAGCACTAAAACAGTGAGCATTTGTGTGCAGAAACAGTGGCATGTGAGGCACTAAAACAGTGAGTATTGTGTGCAGAAACAGTGGCATATGCATCCTCAAAATAGTGGTAGATTCATTCCAAAACAGTGGCATTAAATGGGTGATCTTGTGAAACCGAAACAGTGACATTCTTAGCCTCAAAACAGTGGCACATTCCTACATAAACAATGGCATATTTCTCCTCAAAACAGTGGCACATTCATACATGAACAGTGGCATATATCTTAAGCATAACCATGAGACTTTCATTCCATAACTTATGCATACAAATCATCATAAAATAGCTCCATCCTTATACTTTTACCATGTTCAATCATGAATCCAATACAAGGCAGAATCAAGGAGACATTCAAACACACACATGGTTACACACAATGAAAGAGGTCTAAGTTCTAGGCTTACCTCTTGTAGCACACACTTCTTGGTCAAGGATTACACCACACCTTCTAGTTTTGCTACACAACAAGTCCACCCTTCCTAGGAGATGATCTATGCGCACTCAATGGTGAGGAGGAACAATCTTAGACAGCTTCTAATGGTGAGGAATTCGGCTGGACAGTGATGGAATGAGGAGGAAACTTACACTTCACTTGGTGTATAGGCCACGGTTGGATGGTGAGGGAAGAAGGGAGTTGGCTTAGTCTTTCTGTCTCCTATGGTTCTTGCAAGGTTCGGCTAGAGTGTGAGGGAGAGAGCAAGAAGTTGGCTGCACTTGTAAATGGGGACAGCCCTCTCTTGTGCGCATATCTTAAAGGAAAAGTGAGGAGAGGTTGAAATGATAACAAATCTGATTACTTGTGAGGATGGGACTGCACACTTGGTTTGAACAAGCAAGGGGTTGCTTCTAGTATACACTATGCACATGCAAGGATGTGGAGAGGAGAGGTTCAGATCTGATTGTGCTACCTAAGTCAGAAATTTTTAACACAAACAAGCAAGTCATTCGCACATGGTGGAGTGGAGGGAGGTGTCATCATGAGCACATGTAAGAGGGTTCTCTAAGTCAACAAGCAAGACAGATTTGTGGCAGCCTAAAATCTGATTTGGAGCTCCCCTTGTGCGCATATGATGAGGAGGTTGCAGCCCCAAAATCCTTCTTTTTGTTGCATGTGGGGCAAGGGGCAGATTTGGTTCATGATGGACTGCCAAAAGCATGCAGAAATCTGCACATTTCAGCCTCATGATGGAAGGTGTAAGGTGGTTCTCCAAGTCAACAAGCAATGCAGATTTTGTGTCATAAAAATCTGATCTATGACCCCTCCATGTGCGCCTAAAATGAAGAAGAATGCAGCCCAAAATAATGCTAAGGAGTACATGTGTCTTCCATGCAATGAAGTTGAATTCAAATGGTGCACAAACTAAGGTGATGTGGCGGTCATGCAAGGGGAAAGTTGGCAGATTTTCTAAGTCCTTTCTAGTCTCTTTTGCGCATGAAATGAGGAGTGAGGCTGCATCTAGTCATGTGGATGTTTCTTGCTACACAAGACAGCCTTGTTGGACAAGGCTTAGGGAATTATGTGTGGATTTAACTTGGGCTGAACATGATTGATCCAAAACCTCCTTGGGCCATCGGCCTACACCTACAATGGATCCAAGAAGACAAGTCTAAAGGTGACAAGTCCACACACACTAGCCCACTTCCTAAGTCCTTTAAACACAAAAGCCTTCTAACACACAATCAAATTACTCATATGATTTTAATAAAAGTTTCACATGTCTACATATGCACCCTCCTATAATTTTAATTTAAATACTTACCTTAGTCTCATCCAAGGATAAGGCCATGTAATTTCGCAAGCCATCAATCATACACTGCATCTATATCATTATAACACTTAAGTATTTTACTAATTATGTGGGATGTTACATTTTTCGACGGAAAATGGATTCCGTCAAAGATTTTTGATGGAAAATGAATTCCATCGAAAACGGATGCATAAAATAAATGCAAAAGAAATTGATTTTGTGAAGTTTTTCGACGGAAAATGGATTCCGTCGAAGATTTTTGACGTAAAATGAATTCCGTCGAAAATGGTTGAATATAATAAATGCAAAAGAAATTGATTTTGTGAAGTTTTTGGAAGGAAAACAAATTCGGTTGAAAACGGATGAATAAAATAAATGCAAAAGAAATTGATTTTATGAGGTTTTTCGACGAAAAAAGGATTCCGTCGAAGATTTTTGACGAAAAATGTATACCGTCGAAAATGGATGATTAAAATAAATGCATAAGAAATTGATTTTGTGAATTTTTTCGACGGAAAAAGAATTTCGTCGAAAACGGAATAATAAAATAAATGCAAAAGAAATTGATTTTTTGAAGTTTTTCGACGGAAAATGGATTCCGTAGAAGATTTTTGATGGAAAATGGATTCCGTCGAAGATTTTTGACGGAAAGTGAATTCCGTCGAAAACTGATGAATAAAATAAATGCAAAAGAAATGGACTTTATGAAGTTTTTCGACGAAAAATGGATTCCGTTGAAGATTTTTGACAAAAAATGTTTTCCGTCGAAAACGGATTAATAAAATAAAAGCAAAAGAAATTGATTTTGTGAAGATTTTTGACGGAAAATGAATGCCGTCGAAAACGGATGAATAAAATAAATGCAAAAGAAATTGATTTTGTGAAGTTTTTCGACAGAAAATGGATACGTCGAAGATTTTTGAGAGAAAATGAATTCCGTAAAAAATGGATGAATAAAATAAATGCAAAAGAAATTGATTTTTTGAAGTTTTTCGACGAAAACTGGATTCGGTCGAAGATTTTTGACGGAAAATGAATTCCGTCGAAAATGGATGAATAAAATAAATGCAAAAGAAATTGATTTTGTGAAGTTTTTGGACGGAAAATGGATTCCCGATTTTTGACGGAAAATGAATTCGGTCAAAAATGGATGAATAAAATAAATGCAAAAGAAATTGGTTTTGTGAAGTTTTTCGATGGAAAATGGATTCCGTAGAAGATTTTTAATGGAAAATGGATTCTGTCAAAGATTTTTGACGGAAAATGAATTCCGTCGAATACGGATGAATAAAATAAATGCAAAAGAAATTGATTTTGGGAAGTTTTTCGACGGAAAATGGATTCCGTCAAAGATTTTTGACGGAAAATGTATTCCATCGAAAACGGATGAATAAATAAATGCAAAACAAATTGATTTTGTGAAGTTTTTCGACGGAAAATGGATTCCGTCGAAGATTTTTGACGTAAAATGAATTCCGTCGAAAATGGTTGAATATAATAAATGCAAAAGAAATTGATTTTGTGAAGTTTTTGGACGGAAAACAAATTCGGTTGAAAACGGATGAATAAAATAAATGCAAAAGAAATTGATTTTATGAGGTTTTTCGACGAAAAAAGGATTTCGTCGAAGATTTTTGACGAAAAATGTATACCGTCGAAAACGGATGATTAAAATAAATGCATAAGAAATTGAAATTGTGAATTTTTTCGACGGAAAAAGAATTTCGTCGAAAACGGAATAATAAAATAAATGCAAAAGAAATTGATTTTTTGAAGTTTTTCGACGGAAAATGGATTCCGTAGAAGATTTTTGATGGAAAATGGATTCCGTCGAAGATTTTTGACGGAAAATGAATTCCGTCGAAAACTGATTAATAAAATAAATTCAAAAGAAATGGACTTTATGAAGTTTTTCGACGAAAAATGGATTCCGTTGAAGATTTTTGACGAAAAATGTTTTCCGTCGAAAACGGATTAATAAAACAAAAGCAAAAGAAATTGATTTTGTGAAGATTTTTGACGGAAAATGAATTCCGTCGAAAACGGATGAATAAAATAAATGCAAAAGAAATTGATTTTGTGAAGTTTTTCGACGGAAAATGGATACCGTCGAAGATTTTTGACAGAAAATGAATTCCGTAAAAAATGGATGAATAAAAGAAATGCAAAAGAAATTGATTTTTTGAAGTTTTTCGACGAAAAATGGATTCGGTCGAAGATTTTTGACGAAAAATGTATTCCGTCGAAAACGGATGACTAAAATATATGCAAAAGAAATTGATTTTGTGAAGTTTTTCGACGGAAAATGGATTCCATCGAAGATTTTTGACGGAAAATGAATTCGGTCAAAAATGAATGAATAAAATAAATGCAAAAGAAATTGGTTTTGTGAAGTTTTTCGACGGAAAATGGACGTAGAAGATTTTTAATGGAAAATGGATTCCGTTGAAGATTTTTGACGGAAAATGAATTCCGTCGAATACGGATGAATAAAATAAATGCAAAAGAAATTGATTTTGGGAAGTTTTTCGACGGAAAATGGATTCCGTCAAAGATTTTTGACGGAAAATGAATTCCATCGAAAACGGATGAATAAAATAAATGCAAAAGAAATTGATTTTGTGAAGTTTTTCGACGGAAAATGGATTCCGTCGAAGATTTTTGACGTAAAATGAATTCCGTCGAAAATGGTTGAATATAATAAATGCAAAAGAAATTGATTTTGTGAAGTTTTTGGACGGAACACAAATTCGGTTGAAAACGGATGAATAAAATAAATGCAAAAGAAATTGATTTTATGAGGTTTTTCGACGAAAAAAGGATTCCGTCGAAGATTTTTGACGAAAAATGTATACCGTCGAAAACGGATGATTAAAATAAATGCATAAGAAATTGATTTTGTGAATTTTTTCGACGGAAAAAGAATTTCGCCGAAAACGGAATAATAAAATAAATGCAAAAGAAATTGATTTTTTGAAGTTTTTCGACGGAAAATGGATTCCGTAGAAGATTTTTGATGGAAAATGGATTCCGTCGAAGATTTTTGACGGAAAATGAATTCCGTCGAAAACTGATTAATATAATAAATTCAAAAGAAATGGACTTTATGAAGTTTTTCGACGAAAAATGGATTCGGTTGAAGATTTTTGACGAAAAATGTTTTCCGTCGAAAACGGATTAATAAAATAAAAGCAAAAGAAATTGATTTTGTGAAGATTTTTGATGGAAAATGAATTCCGTCGAAAATGGATGAATAAAATAAATGCAAAAGAAATTGATTTTGTGAAGTTTTTCGACGGAAAATGGATACCGTCGAAGATTTTTGACAGAAAATGAATTCCGTAAAAAATGGATGAATAAAAGAAATGCAAAAGAAATTGATTTTTTGAAGTTTTTCGACGAAAAATGGATTCGGTCGAAGATTTTTGACGAAAAATGTATTCCGTCGAAAACGGATGACTAAAATATATGCAAAAGAAATTGATTTTGTGAAGTTTTTCGACGGAAAATGGATTCCATCGAAGATTTTTGACGGAAAATGAATTCGGTCAAAAATGGATGAATAAAATAAATGCAAAAGAAATTGGTTTTGTGAAGTTTTTCGACGGAAAATGGATTCCGTGGAAGATTTTTGACGGAAAATGGATTTCGTCGGAGATTTTTGACGGAAAATGAATTCCTTCGAAAATGGATGAATAAAATAAATGCAAAAGAAATTGATTTTATGAAGATTTTCGACGAAAAATGGATTCCGTCGAAGATTTTTGACGGAAAATGAATTCGGTCGAAAATGGATGAATAAAATAAATGCAAAAGAAATTGATTTTGTGAAGTTTTTCGACGGAAAATGGATTCCGTAGAAGATTTTTGACGGAAAATGGATTCCGTCGAAGATTTTTGAGCGAAAATGAATTCCATCGAAAATGGATGATTAAAATAAATGCAAAAGAAATTGATTTTGTGAAGTTTTTCGACGGAAAATGGATTCCGTCGAAGATATTGGACGGAAAATGAATTCCGTCGAAAATGGATGAATAAAATAAATGCAAAAGAAATTGATTTTATGAAGTTTTTCGATGAAAAATGGATTCCGTCGAAGATTTTTGACAAAAAATGTATTCCGTCGAAAATGGATGAATAAAATAAATGCAAAAGAAATTGATTTTGTGAAGTTTTACGACGGAAAAAGAATTTCGTCGAAAACGGATTAATAAAATAAATGCAAAAGAAATTGATTTTGTGAAATTTTTCGACGAAAAATGGATTCCGTCAAAGATTTTTGACGGAAAATGAATTCCGTCGAAAATGGATGAATAAAATAAATGCAAAAGAAATTGATTTTGTGAAGTTTTTCGACGGGAAATGGATTCCGTCGAAGATTTTTGACGGAAAATGAATTTCGTCGAAAATGGATGAATAAAATAAATGCAAAAGAAATTGATTTTATGAAAATTTTCGACGAAAAATGGATTTCGTCGAAGATTTTTGACGAAAAAAGTATTCCATCGAAAACGGATGACTAAAATAAATACAAAAGAAATTGATTTTGTGAATTTTTTCGATGGAAAATAGATTCCGTCGAAGATTTTGGACGGAAAATGAATTCCGTCGAAAATGGATGAATAAAATAAAAGCAAAAGAAATTGATTTTATAAAGTTTTTCGACGAAAAATGGATTCCGTCGAAGATTTTTGACGAAAAATGTATTCCGTCGAAAACGGATTAATAAAATAAATGCAAAAGAAATTGATTTTGTGAAGATTTTTGACGGAAAATGAATTCCGTCGAAAACGGATGAATAAAATAAATGGAAAAGAAATTGATTTTGTGATGTTTTTCGACGGAAAATGGATTCCGTCGAAGATTTTTGACGGAAAATGAATTCCGTCGAAAATGGATGAATAAAATAAATGCAAAAGAAATTAATTTTATGAAAATTTTCGACGAAAAATGGATTCCGTCGAAGATTTTTGACGAAAAAAGTATTCCATCGAAAACGGATGACTAAAATAAATACAAAAGAAATTGATTATGTGAAGTTTTTCGACTGAAAAAGAATTTCGTCGAAAATGGATTAATAAAATAAATACAAAGGAAATTGATTTTGTGAGTTTTTCGACGGAAAATGGATTCCGTCGAAGATTTTTGACGGAAAATGTATTCCGTTGAAAATGGATGAATTAAATTAATGCAAAAGAAATTTATTTTGTGAAGTTTTTCGACGGAAAATGAATGCCGTCGAAAATGGATGAATAAAATAAATACAAAAGAAATTGATATTGTGAAATTTTTCGATGGAAAACGGATTCCGAAGAAAATGGATGAATAAAATAAATGCAAAAGAAATTGATTTTATGAAGTTTTTCGACGGAAAATGGATTCCGTCGAAGATTTTTGACGGAAAATAAATTCCGTTGAAAATGGATGAATAAAATAAATGCAAAAGAAATTGATTTTTTTAATTTTTCGACGAAAAATGTATTCCGTTGAAGATTTTTGACGAAAAATGTATTCCGTCGAAAACGGATGAATAAAATAAATGCAAAAGAAATTGATTTTGAGAAGTTTTTCGACGGAAAATGGATTCCGTAGAAGATTTTTGACGGAAAATGGATTCCGTAGAAGATTTTTGACTGAAAATAAATTCCATCAAAAACGGATGAATAAAATAAATGCAAAAGAAATTGATTTTGTGAAGTTTTTCAACGGAAAATGGATTCCGTCGAAGATTTTTGACGGAAAATGAATTCCGTCGGAAATAGATGAATAAAATAAATGCAAAAGAAATCGATTTTGTGAAGTTTTATGACGGAAAATGGATTCCGTCGAAGATTTTTGAAGGAAAATGAATCCGTCGAAAATGGATGAATAAAATAAATGCAAAAGAAATTGATTTTATGAAGTTTTTCGACAGAAAATAGATTCTGTCGAAGATTTTTGACGGAAAATGAATTCCGTTGAAAATGGATGAATATAATAAATGCAAAAGAAATTGATTTTGTGAAGTTTTTGGACGGAAAACAAATTCCGTTGAAAACGGATGAATAAAATAAATGCAAAAGAAATTGATTTTATGAGGTTTTTCGACAAAAAATGGATTCCGTCGAAGATTTTTGACGAAAAATGTATTCCGTCGAAACGGATGAATAAAATAAATGCAAAAGAAATTAATTTTGTGAAGTTTTTCGACGGAAAAAGAATTTCGTCGAAAACGGAATAATTAAATAAATGCAAAAGAAATTGATTTTTTTGAAGTTTTTCGACGGAAAATGGATTCCGTAGAAGATTTTTATGGAAAATGGATTCCGTCGAAGATTTTTGACGGAAAATGAATTTCGTCGAAAACGGATGAATAAAATAAATGCAAAAGAAATTGATTTTGGGAAGTTTTTCGACGGAAAATGGATTCCGTCAAAGATTTTTGACGGAAAATGAATTCCATCGAAAACGGATGAATAAAATAAATGCAAAAGAAATTGATTTTGTGAAGTTTTTCGACGGAAAATGGAATCCGTCGAAGATTTTTGACGTAAAATGAATTCCGTCGAAAATGGATGAATATAATAAATGCAAAAGAAATTGATTTTGTGAAGTTTTTGGACGGAAAACAAATTCCGTTGAAAACGGATGAATAAAATAAATGCAAAAGAAATTGATTTTATGAGGTTTTTCGACGAAAAAAGGACTCCGTCGAAGATTTTTGACGAAAAATGTATACCGTCGAAAACGGATGATTAAAATAAATGCAAAAGAAATTGATTTTGTGAAGTTTTTCGACGGAAAAAGAATTTCGTCGAACACGGAATAATAAAATAAATGCAAAAGTAATTGATTTTGTGAAGTTTTTCGACGGAAAATGGATTCCGTAGAAGATTTTTGACGGAAAATGGATTCCGTCGAAGATTTTTGACGGAAAAAGAATTCTATCGAAAATGGATGATTAAAATAAATGCAAAAGAAATTGATTTTATGAAGTTTTTCGACGAAAAATGGATTCCGTCGAAGATTTTTGACGGAAAATGAATTCCGTTGAAAATGGATGAATAAAATAAATGCAAAAGAAATTAATTTTATGAAGTTTTTCGATGAGAAATGGATTCCGTCGAAGATTTTTGACGAAAAATGTATTCCGTCGAAAATGGATGAATAAAATAATTGCAAAAGAAATTGATTTTGTGAAGTTTTACGACGGAAAATGGATTCCGTCGAAAATGGATGAATAAAATAAATGCAAAAGAAATTGATTTTGTGAAGTTTTTCGACGGAAAATGGATTCCGTCGAAGATTTTTGACGAAAAATGTATTCCGTCGAAAACGGATGACTAAAATATATGCAAAAGAAATTAATTTTGTGAAGTTTTTCGACGGAAAAAGAATTTCGTCGAAAACGGAATAATAAAATAAATGCAAAAGAAATTGATTTTTTGAAGTTTTTCGACGGAAAATGGATTCCGTAGAAGATTTTTATGGAAAATGGATTCCGTCGAAGATTTTTGACGGAAAATGAATTTCGTCGAAAACGGATGAATAAAATAAATGCAAAAGAAATTGATTTTGGGAAGTTTTTCGACGGAAAATGGATTCCGTCAAAGATTTTTGACGGAAAATGAATTCCATCGAAAACGGATGAATAAAATAAATGCAAAAGAAATTGATTTTGTGAAGTTTTTCGACGGAAAATGGATACCGTCGAAGATTTTTGACAGAAAATGAATTCCGTAAAAAATGGATGAATAAAAGAAATGCAAAAGAAATTGATTTTTTGAAGTTTTTCGACGAAAAATGGATTCGGTCGAAGATTTTTGACGAAAAATGTATTCCGTCGAAAACGGATGACTAAAATATATGCAAAAGAAATTGATTTTGTGAAGTTTTTCGACGGAAAATGGATTCCATCGAAGATTTTTGACGGAAAATGAATTCGGTCAAAAATGAATGAATAAAATAAATGCAAAAGAAATTGGTTTTGTGAAGTTTTTCGACGGAAAATGGATTCCGTAGAAGATTTTTAATGGAAAATGGATTCCGTTGAAGAATTTTGACGGTAAATGAATTCCGTCGAAACGGATGAATAAAATAAATGCAAAAGAAATTGATTTTGGGAAGTTTTTCGACGGAAAATGGATTCCGTCAAAGATTTTTGACGGAAAATGAATTCCATCGAAAACGGATGAATAAAATAAATGCAAAAGAAATTGATTTTGTGAAGTTTTTCGACGGAAAATGGATTCCGTCGAAGATTTTTGACGTAAAATGAATTCCGTCGAAAATGGTTGAATATAATAAATGCAAAAGAAATTGATTTTGTGAAGTTTTTGGACGGAACACAAATTCGGTTGAAAACGGATGAATAAAATAAATGCAAAAGAAATTGATTTTATGAGGTTTTTCGACGAAAAAAGGATTCCGTCGAAGATTTTTGACGAAAAATGTATACCGTCGAAAACGGATGATTAAAATAAATGCATAAGAAATTGATTTTGTGAATTTTTTCGACGGAAAAAGAATTTCGCCGAAAACGGAATAATAAAATAAATGCAAAAGAAATTGATTTTTTGAAGTTTTTCGACGGAAAATGGATTCCGTAGAAGATTTTTGATGGAAAATGGATTCCGTCGAAGATTTTTGACGGAAAATGAATTCCGTCGAAAACTGATTAATATAATAAATTCAAAAGAAATGGACTTTATGAAGTTTTTCGACGAAAAATGGATTCGGTTGAAGATTTTTGACGAAAAATGTTTTCCGTCGAAAACGGATTAATAAAATAAAAGCAAAAGAAATTGATTTTGTGAAGATTTTTGATGGAAAATGAATTCCGTCGAAAACGGATGAATAAAATAAATGCAAAAGAAATTGATTTTGTGAAGTTTTTCGACGGAAAATGGATACCGTCGAAGATTTTTGACAGAAAATGAATTCCGTAAAAAATGGATGAATAAAAGAAATGCAAAAGAAATTGATTTTTTGAAGTTTTTCGACGAAAAATGGATTCGGTCGAAGATTTTTGACGAAAAATGTATTCCGTCGAAAACGGATGACTAAAATATATGCAAAAGAAATTGATTTTGTGAAGTTTTTCGACGGAAAATGGATTCCATCGAAGATTTTTGACGGAAAATGAATTCGGTCAAAAATGGATGAATAAAATAAATGCAAAAGAAATTGGTTTTGTGAAGTTTTTCGACGGAAAATGGATTCCGTGGAAGATTTTTGACGGAAAATGGATTTCGTCGGAGATTTTTGACGGAAAATGAATTCCTTCGAAAATGGATGAATAAAATAAATGCAAAAGAAATTGATTTTATGAAGATTTTCGACGAAAAATGGATTCCGTCGAAGATTTTTGACGGAAAATGAATTCGGTCGAAAATGGATGAATAAAATAAATGCAAAAGAAATTGATTTTGTGAAGTTTTTCGACGGAAAATGGATTCCGTAGAAGATTTTTGACGGAAAATGGATTCCGTCGAAGATTTTTGAGCGAAAATGAATTCCATCGAAAATGGATGATTAAAATAAATGCAAAAGAAATTGATTTTGTGAAGTTTTTCGACGGAAAATGGATTCCGTCGAAGATATTGGACGGAAAATGAATTCTGTCGAAAATGGATGAATAAAATAAATGCAAAAGATATTGATTTTATGAAGTTTTTCGATGAAAAATGGATTCCGTCGAAGATTTTTGAAAAAAAATGTGAATTCCGTCGAAAACGGATGAATAAAATAAATGCAAAAGAAATTGATTTTGTGAAGTTTTGACGACGGAAAATTTTCGA
>JAVKPL010004758.1:0-22778 GCA_032173675.1 Gastrolobium villosum
ACAAATAATGTTGTTTATTATCATGGTGGCAAAAAAAAGTTTGGTTGAGGAAAAATTTTTTGCCAGGGAAAAAAAGTTTGGCGAGAACATGATGAGAAAATTTTATTATTGGATAAGATAAGAAAATATGTTTCGTAAGCCAAAATTGTGTTGGTGTTTCCATGCTATGGAAAATTATTTTACCATACTTTGGATGGCAATGTTTCATAATGATAACATGTGCAAAAATGTTTCACAGCAAAAAAAATTTGTCACCCACTTTTTTACTTTTACTCTTATTAAATATGGCTAAATTATTTTACTCACGAGCCAAACCCTAAAATTAATATTTAAGATTCAAATGATTGAATGCGTTATCAGATCAATTTACTTTCTCCATCCAATATAAATATATAATTAAAAAAAAAGTTTAAATTCAGCAGCAACCGAAATTGACCTTTTCTGACGAATCTAAAACGAAAAAAAAAAAACACGAAGAACACAAGTTTGCAAATGCACAACACAAATTCTGATATAAACGAAAGCAGATGAAAATTTGCCATAATCGTCTTGGTTTGATTTCGATCTATGTCTAAAGTTCCAGTTGAGCAATTCACCACAAAGATTATTTATATAAAGCGTAAGAAAAAGCAAAGAGAAAATCGTACTATGGAAGCAGAAAGCGCCGAAGACTCAGAGAATTTGTACTGAGCCATTGACCCTACGGTTCTTGCTCGTCATCATCTGCTTGAACTCTTCGAAGTTGACGTTGCCGTCGCCGTCGGAATCCACCGACTTGATCATTTCGCGGCATTCCTCGACGGAGCACTTCAGGCCGAGGAGGTTCAGCGCCAGGTGGAGCTCCGCCTCGGAGATGAGGCCGTTCCTGTCACGATCGTACAGATTGAAGGCGTCGCGGAGCTCGGTGGCGCCGCCGTCCGGCGTTTCGGAGTGGCAGAAGGCGGCGAACTCCTGGAGGCTGATGAAGCCGTCGTGGTCGGTGTCGATGTCGTCCATGACGCGGCGGAGCTCCTCCGACGACACGCCGGATCCGAGAGTTCGGAGAACGCTGTCGAGCTCGTCGACGGAGATCTTGCCGTCGCCGTTGGCGTCGAAGCGGTTGAAGACTCTCTCAAGTTCGTTCATATCTTGTAGGTACGGTGAGGGTGCGAGATTCGGGTTCTGTTTCGGGCTCGGGGTCGGGTCTGATCCAAATGATGTGGGTTGGTTGGTTGCCATTGTTATTTGAAAGAGAAATGGCGTTTGGTTGGAATTTGGACGGAGAATGGAGGAAGGTAATGGGTTTTAATGCTCATTTGGTTTTGGGGGACCCTATTTGATTCTAGTGCTGGTAATAATTAATTAATAGATTCTAAGAGTCAAGGTCAATGTGTAAAATAAATTAAATAAGTTATCACTTTAACTTTTCTACAGTTAAAGTTAAGAAATACCGCAGTCGTGGTATCGTGAAAGGATGTCGTTTTGAACTGAAAATATTAAAATATTATAATGATAAAGATTATAATAATTCTGAGATAAATTATAATTATAAAAATACCTTAATTTATATAATTAGAATTAAAAAAATAAAAATCTTGCAAATTATTGCCTATATTTTATGTGGTTTAATTTATGGAAAATATTTCTGTTTTTAAATAACGTGATTTTGTATCATTTTACGTAAAGATATCATATTTTGATATTTTTTTTATCTTCTTTTATTTCTGTATAATTTTCTTCTTCTTTTTCTCATCCTAATTTTATACATGACTGGTTCATTTAAAATAATACAAAATTATATCATTTAAAATGACATGTATTTTTTCTTTTATTTATTCATATAAAGTTGTATCATATTTTTTATAGCAAAAATAATTCTCATGTTGATCCAAAGTTGTCTTCTCATTCTCAGTTCGAAATACGTGTCTATTGTTTTTTTTTAATGGCACCCACCACAACTTTGTCTTTATTGCAAGTTTTAAACTTCTTCCACAAGAGAAGTTGAAACCCCTTTTTTATTTTTGGATTTAATTGTAACGGAATTTTTTTTTTTTTTATATTTGACTCTAAAACCTAAGTCAGTTACAACGGAAATAACATTTTATAACTTGTCGTCCATCGTGGTTGTTAATGTAAAATAACATATCTCTAAACAAAAATATGTTTTTTCGATAAATAATGGTCTAGTTATAAATTAATATTCAATAAACGGTTCTGGATGCATGTTTAAAAGTTATGCTATGAAAGGGAAAAATGTTTATCCTTTTAAATGACATAACTTATATCATTTCATTCTCACAAAGAAGTGGGACCCACACCTTTAATTTTTTTGTCAACTCTCTCTCCTCCTTTATCTATCTCTTTCTCTCTCTTAAAATGATACAACTTTATATCCTTTGTCAAATGATAGAAGTTCAATTGGCTGAGAATTTAGTAGGTGTGAGTGATGATATGTATTTCGATCTTCTCCAATATCACTTTTAGAAGAATTTAAAACCCTAATCTCGGATCTGCCCAAAAATTAAACTAGTCAAGAAACGATGAACCGATTGAAATATTAAACAAAAAATTATGCCAATTTATGAATAATTAAATCTCCATTAAATTAAGTTTAAATAATATTATGGAAGTCATCTATACATGTAGGAATCTCTCTTGTTTTGTTCAATATGTATGGTTTCTTATGACCTATGTTGCACCGACACCAACACCGACATTGATACCCGAGGCACGACACAACATGATACTCTTAATCGTTAATTCTAAAAATGTTAAATTTCGACACGTTAAGACATATTTTGATATTAAATTTTTTTTTTGGTATAACCTGGAGGTATCCCCATTCAAAATCATCTGGTCACCTTGCCCTCGGGGTACGACCCTATAGGCTAGCCCGGAGGCACATCCTCTGGCC
The DNA here is from genome assembly GCA_032173675.1 of Gastrolobium villosum. NCBI lineage: Eukaryota > Viridiplantae > Streptophyta > Magnoliopsida > Fabales > Fabaceae > Gastrolobium > Gastrolobium villosum. The sequence goes on from JAVKPL010004758.1 coordinate 2,894, forward strand.
CCCAAAGATTTTCCAAGAATTTGCTTGAGGCATGGTTTGAACCCCTTACTCAAGCAAACCTTTGGGAGCTCAGTTGCCAACTGAGCTACCCTTGGGATTTAATATTTTTAATTTATGTAGTATATATTATATTTAATATTCAATAATTTAATAAAAATAATATAGATAAACTTATAATGTCCATTAATTTTGCAAAGAAACACAAGATATTACAATTATTTATATGTAGTGTTATTCATACCACCTCTTTTCGCTTACAACCTATTTTTTTATCAATTTTGATTATGATTTATTGTGTCACACTTATTAATTATTAATTTTTAATAAATTATAATTTTTGGATCGACGGAAATCAATGGTAAAAAATAAATTGTAAGATGATCTAAAAATTTTATGTTGTAAGAATAATGCTCCTCGTTAATTATATTAAACTCAATAAAATAATTGTGTAATCTAACAAATTTAATAATTAAAATTAAAAAACGCAATACAATCAACTTTGCAACTTTTATTAATCCCTCCTTATTGGAACGTTGGACATGGGTGCATCGTAGCTTACAACAGTACGTGTTGGGAAATGGCGCGTTGGATGTGGGGACATGTGAGGATGAAGACACGTTTTGTATCTTTTTTAAAAGGGTTATGGAGCTGGGTTGAGATCAAACTCACTCAGCTGCTTATAAGACCAAAAATACAGCGATATCATGTGGCATGTGTTCTTAACGCAAAAGAGATGATTGCCGATAGAACAAGAATAGCACACACGATCCTTCTTTTGCAAAAGTTAAATTCGATACTTGACGTGTGCAGTGTGGACTGGAATTTGGTATCCCAACTGAATCATCAATCAATGATATGCGCCGGAAGGTGAGTGCATCAGCGCATGTGAGTTGAGCTGGGACCACTTTGTTGCACTTTGCAAGTTTTAACAGGTGGACCACTTGGATCCATTAGGATTAGTTGTGAGGTAAAGTTGTTTGAATTTTTTATAAGTATTTTAGGCTTCTATTAATTATACTTTTTCTTGTTTCGATAAAAATTAGCTAAATCATGATTCATATTTGCCTGCAGTATAAGTCTCTTAATTGAGTTATTCTTTTGTTTGAACTTGAATATATGTAAATTGATTAGTGTGGATAATATAATGTGGATCTAATTGGTAGGTCCACGATAGGAAGGGAACTAGAGTTAATAAGTTTAATGTGTTTCAAAATCCATCACTCGACGAGTGCCCCATCAAAAATTTGGATTAGAGAGTGGTATGTACTGTAAAGGAAGATCCTGATATTTATTTCCAATCTTGTAGGAGAGTCAGAGCAAACAAACAAGAAACAATGGAAGCCTTTAAGAATCATGTCTTCAACAAATAAGTCTACATCTTTTGGTATTCTAATTTAATATAGAGGGGTATTCTTACTACCTGCTTGAAAGGATGTAAATCCTATTGGATCTAATTGGGTCTTACTGGGCCAACGAAGCCCAAAGCCTGTTAGCTATAAATACTGTCATTTGTAGTTCTATTTCATTAATCGTAAATCAAGCGTTTCATTCAGTTTCAAATAGTTCTTTCTTTCTTCACAGCAATTCAATATCTTTCACTGCTACCAATTTACTACCTATCTAATCACCATTAGATTAACATTTTCTCTTTCTTCAATTTTTTTTAATCCAATGGTGATGTGATGGGTAGTAAGCTAGTAGTAAGAATTTTTGGTAGTTAGAATATCCTCACTCTTTAATATAATGATATTGTATTAAAATTCTCTCAAAAGTTTGCTAAATTATCACATTATTATAAGGAGAAAATTGTTTCTCCCCACAAAAGAACGTGATTTAGTGAATTCTTAAAAAAATACCGGATATTTAATATTTTTATTTTCTTTTATATAATATAATATAATTTTATTAAAATAACTTATATTCTTTTCCTAAAATTTCTAAATGATATTATTTTGGAATTGCAAATATATTTTCATCTCATGGCTCTCTCACTCATTTGGGGTTTTTACCCTTTGATTTTTTAATCTGTCATTTGATTCATAGTATTTAATTTACCATCAGGGGGTCGTTTAGTGACGTGAGGGGACTCAGCGGCATCGAGTGCCGCGAGCCACCCCGTGCGTCACTTACACATTTTTTTTTCTTTTTTTCAATTGAGTGATGTCCCCTTCACTCCGGCACTCACAGGATTGTGCCAAGTGACACAATCTCCTTAGTCTCGTTATCGTAAAATTTCAAAATGCCATAACTTTGACTAAAGTATCCAAAATCAGATGAATTTTTTTATTTCACATAAATTTTCGAGATCTTCGTAATAACAACTCATTTGACATATTTTATCTTCCATTAACATAGTTCAAATTTGCAATAATAGTTCAACATTCTTAAAAATTTGAACTATATTTGTGAGAGATAAAACATGCTAAATGAAGTGTCGTTGCGTAGATCTCAAAAAATTATGTGAAATAAAAAAAATCATCTGATTTGAATATCTTATTCAAAAGTTCTGGTCTTCAGAAATTTTACGATAACGGAACTAAAGTGATTGTGCCACTTGGCACAATTTTGTGAATGACAGAAAAGGAGGGGCGTCACCCAATTGAATATATATATATATATATATATAACAAGTAGTAATAAAATTATGTAGTAAGTATAACTTTTCCATATATATATATATATATGGAAAAGTTATACTTACTACATAATTTTATTACTACTTGTTACTACGAAATCTTAACCGTTGATTTCTGTCAATCTAATGGTTATAATTTCATGCAAATTAATAATTAATAAATAAATATGATCCCATAAATTACAACCATCATATTGATGGAAATCAACGATTAAGATTTGGTAGTAATAAATAATAAGAAAATTAGGTAATAAGTATAACCTCTCATATATATATATATATATATATATATATATATATATATATATATATATATATATATATATATATACAAGTGACGCAAGGGAAGGTCAGTGCACTCAATGACGTTGGATCCCCTTCGCGTCACTGAACGATCTTATTAATAAATAACGAGAATTAAATACTAAATTGATATATTAAAACCTCAAAAAATCTCAATGAGTGAAATAGCCTTTATCTCATATTATAAGAGAAACTTTGATACCTTATTATATATATGAGTTTATCATCTATCATTTAACATGACCAGAAAAACTTTCCTACACTCACAACATTTTGTGGGGCCCGCAGCAAAAAAAAAAACTCTGACACAAAAAACGAATCTCTATAACATTATACAATCACTTTTCCTACAAAAAAAAACTCTTATAAAACCCTATATATATTACTTAATATAAAATAATAATGTGCTCATTTGTTACACAACATCAGTATATAATGCTTAAACAAGTATGTCACCTCTCTTTGACTGATCCCAATCAGATATTTTTTTATTCTCCATTAATTCATTTGTTATAATCAATTCGATTATTCTTTTCAAATTTCAATACAATCGCGACGCGTCTTTAAGATTCAAACTTGAAATTACTAATTTAATTGGGATAACCCTTATCATTGGATCATGTGCTTAATAATAATAGGTCTTTTCATCAGAGTAAATCTACACCCAAACTCTATTTCTATATAGAAAGATCCAACCACATACCAAACAATGGGTTCTCATTTTTTTTTTTTAAATGTCATGGTCATTCTTTTGGATAATGAAGCAAAACTAAATTTCTACAGTCTCTAGGGGTTTTTAATCATGGTCGCTAATCATGAAGCAAAACTAAGTTTCTAGAGTCTCTAGGGGTTTCCTCAAATAGGTGTTAGTTAAAACACTTACCATAAAGTAAAAGTTATAGTTATTAGTGAATGTGCAATTTTTTTAATTTTTTTTTCAAGATAATCTCAAACGTCATGGGACTCTGATTTACATTGCCATATTAAGGCACGATTTTGCAGAGTATCATTTCAAGAAATCGAATCCATGATTTCAGCTTTAATATCAATTTTGAATCAATCATTCAACACTAGACCAAAAACTACAATTATTGGTCAGAGCAACTTTTTGTTCTTATCTTTACATGCTCCAAAACCATAGTTTACTTTAATTCCAACAAATATCATGAAAATTTCTTAGGTATTGCTGGGTAGATTTTTTTTTCTTCTAAGAAGTTGAAAATTTTCTCCCCTTTAAATTCAGTTTTTAACTTATATTTTTATCTACATCTCAAATTTTATTTTATTTTAAATATGTACCCATATCCAGGCAAAAAAAATTAAAATATTACTATTTTAATAAATAATTACAGATAGATGGCAGTTTAGAAACTAATTTCGAATATCTAACAGTCATTCACGCCCAAAATGAGTTGGACATTTACGCCCAAATTAGGCTTGACTATTCACGCCGAGGCTAGGCATGAATGACGTGGCCTATATAAACCCCTAAATTTTCACTTTCCCTTCTCTCTAAAGTTGCTCTGACTTCTCTCTAGCTTATTTGTGGAGAATTTCGCACGGTGAAGCCCTATCGAACGAGTAAGTCTTTATATCTTCTTTATCAATTTTTTTAATATAGTATTATACATGTTATAATATTAATTTAGGGACTTGCACATATAACTGCTATTATAGTGATCTAGGAATATGTTAAAGTAGTGTCTTAAACCCTAGGAATATATTAGTGACCTAGGAGTTTTGTAACACATGTAATTTAATATATTTTTGTAACACATGTAATTTAACATATTTTGTAACACATGTAATTAACGTAATGGCTTTTGAATATATTAATGAAACCAAATAATTTGTAAGTGTGTATAGTACATTATTATGGCTGACTCGTCATCGTCCAAGTCACCTTAGTCTACATCCGATACTTAGGCTCGGCCCGAGCCTTCGGATCCCAAGACACATGTGCTTCCAGGACCATACAGGTGTGATGTACTTCGGAGGTGCACGCAGCGCACACATGTTTCACAGGTTGTGTGGAATGAGAAGTGTCGCCAGTGCAAGACTAGACGCGATAAGATGCAGGGTGGCCATCTCCTGATGCTATTCCCGACATCGTGGCGGACTACCTATCACAAGTTGGCTTCCTACGTGTCGCACGCATGCGACATATTCAGGTACGCATATAAAAAAGTACGAGTAATGAGCCTTTTAATTTAATAATAAATGTGAAAAACTTAGTGTACTTTATAGTATCATTTATTTTGATAGTTTGTCTGCATTTATTTCAGATTGATCCCATGTTGATCAGTGTTTTGGTGGAGAGGTGAAGACCAGAGACACATACCTTCCACATGATCCAGGGAGAGATGACCATCACGTTGCATGATGTTGCGGCTATATTGGGTTTGCCGACTGATGGGAGAGTGGTTACATGAGTTACATCTACGGACTGGCGGGTTCTGTGCCAGGAGGTGCTTGGTCATGCCCCCGTCGATGCAGACCAGCCTTTATGGGGATGTTAAGCTCTCATATCTAGACAGACACTATGCACATTGGTGCAGTTTCTGCGGATCCACAGCATGTGATATTTTTTACTAAGACGCACCCATACTATAATTAAAATTTCTTGCATAGTGCATAATTGAGATAATATTACTATTGTAGGTATATAATCTATGTAAGTCAATCAATAACAAATTACTTAAATATGTCATTTACTGAATCTGAAACATTAGTATAATAAGCATGATATGTTTGTTTGATTCTTTATTTGCCAATAATGTATAATTTATTATTTTATATTAAACTATTTAGAATTTATGTTATTATTTTTAGCTATTTGAAAATATATAATTTTTTTAATATAAATTGTAGACTTATATCTAATTATTGGGTCATACAGTATAACCAATAACCTACTAGTTAAACTAGTAACTTAATACCTTAACCAAATTAATGACCAAGTAAATTTTAATAAGAGTGCTATCGTAGCACAAAATATTTTTATTATGAGAATAGAGTGTGACTGTTCTTCAAACTACAAATTTGTTTTATTTGAATTCCCTTTTCTACCCAAAACAAAAATAACAAAAAATATTTGTTCTTTTCACCAAAAAAAAATCTGTTCACAAATTTTACGGTTATAGTTTGCATAAAATCAAAGTAGGTAACTAGACTCTAGATTAAAAGTTTCTACTGTTGGATATTCACAAAAAAAAATTCTACTGTTGCTTACCCAAAAAAAAAAAATAATTCTACTGTTACTAAATCAGCTATCCCACTTTCCTACCCACCTACCACATGCATGTAGTTGCATCTCCTGTGCCAAAAAAAAAATAAAAAAACTAAATTACAGGGATTTCGTGTTCAATCTTCCTAACTGGAATTGTTCATATGGGTGAATTCATAACTCAAAAGCAAATTGTGACTTCAATCTTCAAAGTTTTCACGACATCCAAATGTGTATAAAACTCCAAAAGTTCATTACTTCTTGACATCTCCCCCATAGTGAAAGCAAAAACTTAGTTCATTTATTGTGTAAAGATGAAAGTTAATTCCAATGTTATTAAAATCAGTCGGCATTGAGCTAATCAAGATATATACAAATCTATAATTTACGTTGAAAAAATTATAAACATACTCAAATATTTACAAAAAAATAATATCAATTTCAAATATCTTAATATGAAAAATAATAAATTACATATTATTATACAACCAAGGCCCAAACAAACATATAATCCTTGAGATACTGATGTTTCATATTCAGTAGACGACATATCTTTTTTTTTATAAACCGCAGACGACATCTCTAACTATAAATTAAATAGAAATTCGTTACAAAGTACAAACCAAAATAATATTAGTGTTGTAGTAATTAACCTATGTAAGTCAATAAATAACAAATCACTTAAAATCTAAAAAAAAAAAATATGCGAATCAAAAACAAAAAAAATAGAAGTCTACAAAGAAAAAGGAAAGGTACCTGGTTGAAAACTGAAGAGAGGAGTAGAGAATGAAGAGTGTCTTGACAATGGAGAAACACAGGAAAAACCCTATGAAGTGTGTAAGAAAGCAGAAGGTAAGAAAAAAACCAGGCAGTGGCAAACTGGTATATATAGAGGGCCGAAAGAGTAGGAAGTGCAAAGGCCAAAGGGGTCTTCGAAGCGTCTGGTGAATCAGGGGCAAAATAGGAGTTTCGCCGCCCTGCACGCCCTGCATACCCTGCATTTCCTGCGCACATTCAATGCTCTCAATCATGGCCTATGCTAGGCTCAGCGTAGCGCACCCTGCACAATGCGCGAAATGCCAATAAATGGAGTACACGTGTTCTGTTATAACCGTCACTGCAGGTGTGAAATGAAAGGTCAGAAAAGTGTAATGAAATGAAAGGTCATGCCAATAAATTCCGACATTCAAAATGGAAGCTGACCTCACCAATTTGATCAAGAATCATAACATGAAGATTTGAACGAAGTCACGACCTCCGACTTGGTTGACGCATGAGGAATAAGTTAATAAAGGAACGTCAAGGTCAAAGATGACCAATTAAGCAAGACATCATCTCGGCATTCCGACATACGGGATACCGAGCTGGGGGGGCATATATGCCGCCCTAGGATATCTCACTAGGAGATACTGCTGAATCTCAACAGTTGGAACAAACTGATTGAGGCCGACTAAGTCGGACCGAATCTCAACTGAAGAAGGGAGAGGGTCCGACTGATTGGGGAGCTCAGCGAACTAGAAACCTAGCCAGGTAACCCTATAAATAAGAGCTCAGACATCCCAGGTACTGACCTCTGAATTGCCTTGCTTATTCCACTCATTGTGTACACACCACTCCTTGGTTGTAAAACCTATTGCTTGTGCGCAGTGATTGAGACCTCGGCATTTAAGCCCAGTATATCATTCATATACACTATCTCTGAGCGCTTACCATCTGGTATAGCAATACGGTCTACCTCGGACCTAACAGTGAGGAAATTATGTTTTTCTTTTTTCTATTAAGGGTAATTTCAATATTTCTAAAAATATTTAACTCTGTTCATAAAATTTTGGATGGAAAATCAAATTAGGGAGCAAGTGATAAAAAAAATTTAAGTAAGGGAATAAATGATTAAAAATTTCAGAAAAGAGGTTAAGTGATTTTGAGGAAACAAGTAAGGGAATTTTTGAAGTTTTTCCTTATATTTTAATGAGGAAATTTTTTTTTATAAACCAGATCAGGTCACTGATTAAACCGACCGTGTCACCGGTTAAACCGACCGAGTCATCGGTTGAACCAACCACGTCACCGATTTTTTCAAAAATCAATCGAGTCACACCGGGTCTTATTACTTAACCGATTTAACATGAAAACCAAACCGTCATATGACCAATCTACTAATTTCCGACGCCAGTCCCGTTTTTTCAACACCGGTTAATTCCAAAGCTTAAGAGCGCAAAATCCATAGAATATTCTCTTCCAAAGAGACAAATAATTATTAATTAATTCAACCAGTCACCCACTATTTAAAAAAAAAAAAATAATGTACCCACCAATTGCACCATTAGTGGAGATGAATGACAAACCAAAACAAGCATCGTGTACTATCCCATTTCAGTCTATGGACATATAAATTAAGAGCCAAATTAAAGCACAACCACCATAGAATATGCATTGCTATATAAATACACTACAAGATATATACTACCCATCAAGAAGGAAATTTCATACACTAAAATAAGAGAAGGGTTATAGGTTGGATGACTAAAAAACAAATAGAGTGCATTAATAAACGGTTCAACATTCACCAACAACTACCATAGAATATGAATAGGTTGGACATTAATCAAAAACACACCAAGAGTCACATTTGTTAACATTATAGAGTGATAAAGCCTAGCTAACAAACTATAGAAACTAAATTATGATTAATTAATTAATTATTAGTTGAGAGAGACCCATGAGGGCAGAAAGTGACCAAATAGCTAGCCTTAGAGCAAGTAGAAATGCTGGTTGGGTCATCATAAGCATAAGAATAGGCCTTAGGACAAGCCACTTTGAAAATCCTCGAATAAGCAGTGGGCCCGCAGGCCTGTGGGCTTCCGTAAGGCCCAGTGCAACAGTACCTAGGCGAGTTGAAAGCAGAGCAAGCACTCTTGCATGCAACCACGTGCCTCTGGTCACGTGACCTAACCTGCAGGCCCACGGGGCACATGGCGTTGAGGTCCCTGACACACCCAGCGTAGCTGCATTTTCCTGAACCCTTCAATGGGGTTATGGATAAGGGGAGGTTGTAGCCATCGACGAGGCTCACGTCGTAGAAGTCTTGGTCGTCGCCGAAGGTGAACTCGGCGAGCGTTGCCGGCGGGGTTCCGCCGAGGCCGTTGCAGAGGAGTGCTCCGCCGCAGTCTCCGGTATCGCAGCGGCCGCGGCCTGCGGCGTCGAATGCGCAGCCGTGTCGGCCCCAGAAACGGCCCGACCATAGTGGAGGGAGTTGGAGAGTTTGGGCCTTGTTTGGTGGAAGATGGAAGCCTCCTTGGGCCAAGATGGGCTTTCCTGAGCCGGGTTGGATACCGGGCCACACTGGGTGAGGACACTTGTTGCATAGCGTTATGGTTGCTGCTGATGCTGATGATACCTTTGACACTGTTTTGAAAAAGAAAAAAAAGAAAAAACAAGTGACAAGCATGTATGTTTAGTTACATTGTTCTTGTGTGGTTAGTTAATTTCAGTTTATTTTAATGTTGTTGTGAAGTTAAAAAATGTGGGTGTGTGTGAGAGAGGGAGAGGGAGAAGAAAGTACCTGAAATGTGGGAGATGAGGAAGATGGTGAGGAAGAGAGTGAAGATGGGTCTCAGCATTATGTCCATTTGGGATGAAGAGGTATGTGCTTTCTTTTGTGTTTGCTGTTTAGTATGGCTTTTTATGGTGTGGAAGGAAGATAAATGACTGGATGACTGTGATGGGGAAGAAAGGGCTTTTGTTTTGACCCTTGTAATAAAAAACAAAATTTATACTTTAGAATCATTTTTTTTTTTTTTTACAATCTCTTGCAATTATGTTAATATTGTTCATTTCTGTCAATCAACGGTTATAATTTATCATGAATTAATAATTAATTAATGAATTTAATTTATAAAGATTAGCGGAAATCAACAGTGTTAAGATATGATTGTAAGAGATTGTAAAAAAAATGTTTTTTTTAAAAAAAAAAACATAACCGGTTTAATCCTTTTGCCTAGTGTTTATGTTTAAGTGGCACATAAATGAGAGATGTGTATGACTTGAACATGTTTATCTTGTATTACCCTAATTTTTACACAAATCACATTTTTGATATGTATATATTACTCATATTAAAATATTAGGTGAGAAAATGGTTTTTAAAAAATTAAATCCGTAATTTATTTGTTTTTTCATCGTATTAGTCAAAAGGTTATCATTTGATAATTTTGTATTTATTTTCTTTTTATTATATAAATAAAATTTTTAATAACACATTGCTTAGTTAATGTCTATGATGAGAATACAGACAAAATTATGTAAATAAAAAATAAAAAATTGAAGATGGGATGGGTGATTTTTGAGTTTTGATTAGAGCAAAGAGCAAACATGTTTCAAGAAGTGAATAAAATGGGTTGAAATGCGGTCCATCTTAAATTAAGGAGAACAATAAGTAATAAATTGTCGGGCACTATGATATTGTATTCTATAAATAGGGCTTAATGTTTTTAATATTATAAAAAATAATTTTACTCTTACCCACATAAAAATATATGGGACTCATATAAGATTATGTAAAGAGAAAAGAGATAAAAAAAATATAAATTTTACATATTTTTATGTGTCAAAAATATAATTTTATTTTCTATAACATGACAAAAAATAATCTCATAAATATAATATAAATTAAAAGTTTAAACTTTTGGCCACATTATTGTTTGATATTCTTATACGACATGGAGTGTCATTTGAAATAATCTCAAATCGTTTATAAATAAGTTCGTCATCTTATGTTAAATGAAAGGACCCAGCCTGTGAATCACTACTCCTTCCCTAGAGATAGAACATGAGATTTAAGTACACATTAAGTTTCAACTGTAAGTATATAAAAATATGGGAAAATATTTTCTCATATTACCTGAGAATTCAATTCTCATGTTGTGACCCTTCGATTTACATGTAAATATTTTTTTTAAAAATAAATGTGAGACCCACCACTAATTGAGTCATAACATGTGAATTGATTTAACATATAAGATGAAAAAATCAAATCGTTACACATATTATAAGTTGTGATTTCCTACAATGACAACTGACAAGTAATTTTATCAAAGCCGGTATGTGGAGTAAAATCCAACAAAATTATCAGCTTCTGATTTGCTGTCTCGAGGACACAAAATGCTCATGTCCCAAGGAAGCGAGTGTCAGACAGTGGAGAGTTTGTCTGCATCTCTGAACAAGAAAAGAAATGGTCACATAAATATCTCCAACGTTAGCGAATCACTTGGCCGTGTTACCCTTGGTGGGGGCTTCAGCCCGATGAATAATTTCAATAATTTTTGTGAGAATCTTTTATCACTTTACTTGGAAACGAGATTTTCCAATGTGACAAAGAAGACAAAACACCGATATAATTTTGTAATGGGTGCTCAATCTTGTAATGGGTGGTTATGTTGATCTCATTCTATATGAGATAAATAATTTTTTTATATACATAAAAAGTAATTGGGTCTCACTATTTTTTTTTTCTCCTCTTACCTATGGGTTCTATTTATATTTTTATTTCTACAATATAAGATAATTTCTTTCTTACAATATTAAAAAAATATATCACTTTTGTAAAATATGTTTCTCATCTTACTATACAAGTCTCGTGCTCATGCAATACATAAAAAGATGAGTGATATCTATTAAAATAATAGAGAGAGAAAAAAAAGTAGATATTACCTATTTTTTGCATATATATAAGATAAAATTATATTATGCAAGATTAGAAACATATTTCTCTGTAATTTAAAGGTTTAATATCTCTCATATTTTAAAAAATAATTTTATTTCCTAAATACATATAAAAATATATAGAACTCATATTTTTTTTTTCTAATTTTCTTCACATTGCTTTTTATGAGCCCCACATTTTGTTTTTGTAATGGGAAGGGACACAGTCTCAAGGCCCCCACATACTTTTATGTTTATGTAGTAAATAATTTTATCTCCTAACATCAAACCCATAATTTAAACACTACATTTAATTAATTGGATGGCTAAATTTAAATTTCCTAAACCTTGATGTATGATGAGGGATTCTTTATCATAATAATGTCAAAAGAAAAATATTTTTTCATGAGGAAGATTATACTTGTAACCTATTTTCGTTTACAATCTCTTACAACCATATCTTAACAGATGATTTTTGTCAATTAACGATTATTATTTTCGCAAATCAAACTCATTAATTAAATATTAATTTGCAATAAATGATAACTTTTAATTGACAAAAATTAACAATTAAAATATGGTTGTAAGAGGTTGTAAACGAAAATAGATTGTAAGTATAATTTTCCTCTTTTTTCATTAATTCAAAAGCTAAATATTTTATTAAAATAATGGGAAAAATTATTCTTATGTCACATGACTTAAGTTTTCTCTCCTATACACCCTTCGATAACTGTGCCATCTTTTTCATTTCATTTCTTTTATTTTTCCAGGTGGTGGAGCCCACTAGTTTGTCTCTATGACATAAGATAACCATCTCCTTTAACATGAGATTAATAAAATTCTAAAATAATACGGTAAGATACACATATAATATACATGTTCAAATACCCAAGCGATGTATAATAGACTTGTGTTGATTTTTGTACGAGTCACACATTACCCATGCATAACTTGAACAATATATTTCTATACACATTTGAGCACATTAAATCAATTAGAAAAAAAATTGTTTTTCTTTTTATATTAATTGAGTAAAAAAAGGCCCTTTGACGAACTAGAGGACTCTCCTTTTATAGATCCCAATAAGTATTACTAAATATGTTATCATTGGATATTAAACTACTTGGTAATCACAGAACATGTATTTAAAACAACAAAAATTGTTACACGGTGGTCTTCTCATACTCAAGAGGTTATTTATTGTGAAGTACATGACTTCAGGCAGTGCTCTAAACAGGATCACCAGATCGAGGTAGCTGCATTTTATAGACACATGGTTGATAGATACGGTGAACAAGGTAGCCTTGAACAGGGGTATCTATGGAGGAGATATCCCTATGTCTAGCTTGATCACTGCAGAGTATATGAATGTGGTGATAGTGTGTGTAAGTATCGAAAATCAAGTGTGTTGTACTATCGAGGAGCCCTCTTATTTATAGGGGCTGCCTCTGATTTGAATTGGTGTAGCTGAGCTGTAATGACGCGGGGTCATTGCTGCTTTGTCGGCCGTTACTGGAGGTTACGTATCAAACATTACGTCTCCATAACTACTGGGGAATATTCGATGGGGCATTCCGGGTTGATGAGATGGGCCTGTTAGTGTGGGCCTTCTTACCGGGTTGATGAGGTAAGCCGGCTCATGTGGGCATTAGTCCGGGTTCATGGCACGGATCCATAACAGTTGCCCCCCAGCCAGGCTATCCGATATTTCGGGTTGCCTGGGTGTCTGAAAACGTGGGTGATGTAACCCGGAATGACTCATCTGTTGCGTTTTGGTGTATGTGTTTCGTTCTGTTTATGATTCCTTTTTGGATTTCGGCTAATGTCTCTCTCTTACGCACGTCTGGCCACGTGTCATCATTTGCGTGCCTTTGCGTGCTGTAGCTATTTCATGCAGTCTTGTTTACCGTGCGCATTTATGAGTATCATCATTTCTGTGTGTCGAATCATTGCCTTTTGCGGCGATGGGGTGGCTGTGCCTTTAGCACTTCCACGTTGTTTTGCCAGTCACGCGCGATTTTGGCGTTTGTAAACCATTATGTGTCTGGAATGACCCTATTATCCCTGCTCCTTGGCCTTCCTGTGGCCCCCTTTTTATTCTGCAGTTTCTATTTTTCTTCGTCATTTGCTCTACTATCGTCTCTAAGCTCCTGTTGTTTGTTTTGGTTTCATCTCGCTACAACTTTTCGTCTACTTGCGCTTTCATAATCAGGTATTTGTGGTTTTTACTTCTGCTTGCATTTTCTTCTATGCGTAGCTTATCGTCTTCCTTACTTCTCTGTTTTCTGAAACGTGATTTCCTTTTTCCTGTTAAAAAGTGTTCTCTTCTGATCTTAACTTTCTTCTCAAAAAATGGGAAGGAAGAAACCCTCCTTCCCAGTTTTGCGGTGCGTCCAGGAGGTTGACGTGAACTCCAATTTGTTAGAACGAATTCCTCCTGGTGCCCGTTATTGGCTTTGGGGGATTCCCAGGACCGCAGAGGAGGAACGGCAAGCCATGCTTCGTGGGCACCGCGATTCAAAACCTCGTAAAGGTGGTCGAAGAGACCGTGTATCCTCCAAATCCCGAGTTCCACATTCTACCCGGGTTCCATCATCCAATCCTCCCCTTCCTTCATCTGAGAGTCCCAGATTTACGAGTTCTAACCTTGGGAATTTTCGCCCTTCTCTTCCTGTTCCCCAAGATGGCCCTTGTTTTTCATGCGTTTACCTGAGTTCTCAACTTGTCCAGCAAGGATGTAGTTCTTTAGCGGAATCTACCCTTGATAGTTGTCGTCATGGGAGCATTCCAGTTCCTATTCCTCTATCTGGCCGAGTTAATGAACCAATTATGATTTCTGACCTGTCGTCGTCGTCGTCTAGTGATTCATCTGATAGCACTTTTAATTCAGGTATATCCATCCTCATCTGATACCCTTTTTGTTTGCTTTTCATTTCTAGGTATTAATGGCATGTTTCCCTGAAGATGTAGATGAGTCGGGTTCAAGCGAGTCGTGTTTCGAGTCTCCCCCCTCTTCTCTAGTTGCTCAGTTCCCTTGGGTAACATATGAGGTTTTAAATACGACGTCCGGAATGAGTTCCGATGACGTGGCTAGTCTTCCTGTTGGGCAATTGGAAAATTATGATATTTGCCCTCCCTCCGAAGATGAACCCGTGTGTTCTGGAGGGGCAGAGGATGAGCCCTGCTCGTTCTTTTTTTACCGAGATGTGATAACACAACTCGGTGTTCGATTTCCCCTGACCGAGTTTCAGATGGAAATTCTTAATCATTTGCATATATGTCCCACTCAACTCCACCCCAATGGCTGGGGTTTTGTAAAAGCTTTTGAACGTTTTTGTGCGTATCTGACGCTCGTCCCGTCAGTTTGTGTCTTTTTCTATTTTTTTCAAGTTGTATCCTGCCGCACCGGTCGCGAACCTCCTGAACGGAAGGGATGGGTTACTGTTCGCGGAGTCCCAGGTCGCAGGTTGTTCCGAGTTTATACTGACTCCTTTAAACATTTTAAGGATCAGTTTTTCAAAGTTTCCTCCCATCCTGGAAAGGAGGTGTGGTTTCTTAATAATTGCGGGACTAAGGATGTAGAGGGAAAATTTCCTTTATGCTGGTCGTTTGACCACTTCCGGTTTCCCCCCGCAAGTTACCGTTTTAACGAATCCGAGTTGAGCCCTTCGGATATCAACACGGCTATTGCTATTGGGAGTTACCTACAAACCCGACAGCCTGCCAGTGTTGCCTCGTTGATTTACAAATCTCAAGAGGAGCTTGACCTGGAATTAAGTATGTTCATCTTCGTATTTTTTAATTGTCTCCTGATGTTTTTGTTGCCACATCTAATATTTGTTTTATAGTTCCAGATATGGTGGGTCAAGCTCAAGAGGATCAAACCAGTAAGAAGAATGACCAACCTAGTTGGTTATCTGTTTTGAGCCGAGGTGCTCCTGCCAAAGCTGCAGATCCGCCCAGCAAAAAGCGGAAAGTCGTCGATGAGCAGCCTAAGAAACCCGCTGCTGAGAAAACTAAGGCTGCAGAAAAACCAAAGGGGAAACCGGATAAGAGCACTTCGGCTGCTCCAGTGGTGACCCCGGCCGTCATCATGCCCCCTCCTCCTGCTGGGATTTCCAAACATATGTTGTGGAAATCAGGCCTTACCAACCCTCTCCGTGAAGCCATCTGCCCGCCAGAGATATTTTTTAACTCTTCTCCCTTCACAGCTGCTCAAGTCAAAGAACTGGAAGACATGGAGATTGGTTGTATGAAGATGTCGGGTATGGTCCGGCCTCTGCTGTCGCTGAAGAAGGATTATCTTCGGACCTACAACGACTTAGCTGCTTGCCAGGGAGAGAAGTCGAAGCTCCTGGCCGAGAAGTCGAAGCTCCTGGCCGAGTTAAAAGTGGCCAAGGATGCGCTGGTGAAGGAAAAGACGGAAGGAGAGAAGCTGACGGAGGATCTCTCCTCCACTAGGGAGGCCTTGGCTAAAGCCCAGAAAGAATTCAAGGACCTTAAATCTGTGCATGACTTTAATCACAAGTCGTTGACGGCTTTTAAGCAGAATTTTGAAAATCTGGAGGCGAAGCTGGAGGAATCCGAATCTACTGCCCAAGCTTATAGGAGGGAACTCGAAAAGGCCATAACGGGTTCTTTTGAGAATGCCCTTAGCCAATTGCGGGTTGTGAATCCCGGGTTGCAGTTTTCCACTCGTGGCATCCATTCTCAAGCCTATGTGAGCAATGGTGCTATCATCGGATGTCCTCCGGAATCTCCGCCCTGTGATTCGGCCAACCCTAGTGAGGATCGATCCGTGGAGGAGAAAGGCAAAGAAGTCAACATGTGTCCTCCCCCTTCTTCCTAGTTTATTGTCTTTTTTGTAAATTTGGTTTCCTGGCTTTTTAAAGCCTTCCTGTAATGAACATTTGCCGGTGTGCATCCGGTTTTATATAATATTTTTAGCTTTTGATTTTCATCAGCTAGTTTCGTTTAAACAACCTGGCCAAGGTTGGAGCATATTTGACGGATTCCGATTTTGTCATTTTATTTATGACGCATATTTTTGGTTTCGCTATGCAAACTAAACCGGCATATATACAGATCATTCCGTCATTTAAAACGTGTCTGTGTAAAGTTTTCCAAGGCAGAGGCAATCATAACACCTACCCATCCCCTTTTGCAAGCAAAGGGTGATAGGTAACTTTGACCTGATCAGGGTCGTTGTTAGCAGATTGCATCTTCTGACTTGGTCAGAATTCGATATCAATAACAAATAGGAGTAGATCTTAAATAAGAAATAAATCCTCATTTATTTAATTGTTCGAGTAATACATAAAAATGCCAGCATATTTGGCTTTAAAATAAAGTCCCTAGTAGAGGATAACTTTTATTATATAATAGATGAGAATTGCTCAACTATAATATGTCTTGAGTTTGTCCGCGTTCCATGTTCTTTTAATTGGTTTGCCCTCAATTGTTTCGAGGACGTATGCACCTTTTCCGAGTTTGTTTTTAACCCGGTAAGGGCCATCCCAATTAGCTGCTAACTTGCCTTCTTTTGCGTTGCGGTTACCAATGTCTGCTCTTCTGAGAACTAAATCATTGATCTCGAAGCTTCTAGGCCGCACCTTCTTATCATGCCTGGCCGCCATCTGTTGTTTGGCCGTGATATCTCGACAATGAGCTAGAACACGAGTTTCCTCAATGAGGTCTAACTCGGTGGTGAGCATTTCGTTGTTTCGTTGCTCGCCTTGCCTTATACCATTCATCCGCCTCCAAGAGGTCTCTCCGACTTCAACTGGAATCATAGCCTCACAACCATATGTCAATCTGAAAGGAGTTTCTCCTGTTGAAGTCTGGGTGCTGGTTCTGTACCCCCACAAAACGAAGTGTAGCTGTTGAACCCAGCTTCCTTGAGCGTCGTTCATGCGTTTCCTAAGTCCTTCCACGATTATCTTGTTAGCTGCCTCGGCCTGTCCATTCGACTGTGGGTGTTCGACGGAAGCGAAGCGGTGCTTGACATGAAAGTCCTGCATCAATTGTTGGAAGCTTTTGTCTGTAAACTGGGTTCCATTGTCTGTTACCAATTCAGCTGGTATCCCGAACCTGGAAATTATGCTTTTCTCGAAGAATTTCCGGATTCTGGCTGAGGTGATAGTAGCTACTGGTTCTGCTTCTATCCATTTCGTGAAATAATCTACTGCCACGATTAACCATCTTAGTTGTCCTTCAGCTGCTTTGAATGGTCCTAAGAGGTCCATTCCCCATTTAAAGAATGGCCAAGGAGAGGATATATAACTCATTTCCTCTGGTGGGGAGAGGATATGCTTGGCATGCTTTTGGCAGCTATCGCATTTTTTCACATGCTCCTTTGAATCCATCTCCATAGTTGGCCAGTAGTATCCAGCTCGCAGTGCCTTTCGAGCTAGTGCTTTGCCGCCCATATGATGCCCGTTGATGCCTTCATGGATTTCTGACAATACGTAATCAACATCTTCATAACCAAGACACTTTAACATCGGGGTATGCAACCCTTTCCGAAATAGCTGATCATCCACCATTGTGTAGTGCGTCGCATCCCGGATGAGTTTCCGAGATTCCAGAGCGTCTTCCGGTTTCGTGCCTTCTTCCAGGTATTCGATGATAGGGTGCCGCCAATCTGTCGTAGCGGTGATCACCATGATGCAACTCGGGTTGGGCAAACTTTGCTGTATTACCGTCCTGTGGTTTCCCGGATTCTTCGTACTGGCCAACTTGGATAATATATCAGCTCGGCCATTTTCTTCCCGAGGTATGTGCTTGATCTGGGCCGTGTCGAAGTTGGCCATTAATTCTCTTACCTTCTGCAAGTATTTGACCATTAAGGGTCCTTTTGCTTGGTATTTGCCATCTATTTGTGATGCCACTAACTGGGAGTCAGTGAATACTATCACGTGGTTGGCTCCGTGATCCTTAACCTGTGATAACCCGGCCAGTAGAGCTTCATACTCGGCTTGATTATTTGACGTTGGAAAGTTTAACTTCAGAGAGTGTTCTATGGTAATTCCTTCTGGGCTTTCGAGTATGACACCAGCGCCACTCCCCTTTTTGTTAGAAGATCCATCAACAAAGACTTTCCAAGTTTTGCCGGTTTGGTCTTGTTCCTGGTGTGATGACGTCATTTCCATTATGAAGTCGGCCAAGGCTTGTGATTTAATAGCCTTCCGACTTTCATAACTAATGTCGAATTCACTTAGCTCAATTGCCCAACTTGCCATCCTTCCTGCCAAGTCTGGTTTGTGCAACACTTGTCTGACCGGCTGGTTGGTACGGACTCGGATCTGGTGTCCCTGGAAGTAGGGCCGTAATCTCCTTGCTGTAATCAGCAATGCATATGCTACTTTTTCCAACTTTTGATATCGTAATTCGGCTCCTTGTAGCGCCCTGCTAATGAAGTAAATTGGCTTCTGGTCTTCTTCTGTCTCCTTGATTAGGACTGCGCTTACGGCTTCCTCACCCACGGCTAAGTATAAGGTCAAGATGTCTCCTAACTCGGGCTTGGTCAATATTGGCGGGGTTGATAAGCACTGCTTCAATTTAGCGAATGCCTGTTGGCATTCCGGGTTCCAATCCGCTGTCGCTTCCTTTTTCAGTAGTTTGAAGAACGGGAGGGCCTTTTCCGCCGATTTGGGTAGGAAACGTGTCAATGCCGCGATTCTGCCCGTCAGTTGTTGTACTTCTTTTTTATTTTGGGGTTTTCGGGGTTTGCTTCGATTCCCCGGTGAGTTAACATGAACCCCAAGAATTTGCCTGCCGGAACGCCAAATGCGCATTTGGCCGGGTTGAGGCGTATGCAGTATGTCCTGAGTTTGTTGAAAGTTTGTTCCAAATCCTAAATGTGCATTGCCGCACAAAAAGATTTGACAATCATATCATCAATGTAGACCTCAGCATTCTTTCCCAATTGATCTTCAAAAATCTTGTTCATCATTCTTTGGTATGTGGCTCCTGAATTTTTTAGGCCAAATGGCATGACATTATAGCAGTAGTTCGCCTTT
>JAVKPL010004759.1:0-23001 GCA_032173675.1 Gastrolobium villosum
GCACCAGATTACAGTACCTTGCGCACATTTGGATGCTTGTGCTATGCTAACACCCGACCCAAACCTCATGACAAATTTGCCTCACGGTCACGACGTTGTGCCTTCATTGGGTATCCCACTGGACAAAAAGGTTGGAGATTGCTGGATTTGGAAACACAAGAACGATTTGTATCAAGGGATGTTACCTTTCAAGAAAATATATTCCCATTTCAAGCCAAACCAAGAGATGAGCCTGTGCCTAACTCACCTCCAGCACAACCCGCAATCGACAAGGAGACTATAGTGAGAGAACAACCTTCTGAACTTCCAATTCTTGAGGAACCAGTTTCAGAGGAAAGGGGGAGTGACTCTCGTTTGGAAAAAAGTCCTGATATAACAGCTTTCCAGCCTCCATTAGAAGATCGTCCGATTACAACGGAACATGCAGTGCAGCACTCCTCTCCTCAACGTCAACCACGTGCACGAAAGCCGCCCTCCTACCTGCAGGACTACGCGTGTCATATGGCTGAAACACATTCACCTCCCACCGTCCACACCAATCTCACCTCAGGTATTCAGTATCCAATGAGTAATTATGTTAGTTTGAATAATTTTTCTGCGCAACATCGAGCTTTTGTTGCAGCCATCGATGCAGGTCAAGAACCTAAAAACTTTCGCGAAGCCATGAATGACTCACGATGGGTGGAGGCCATGAGATTAGAAATTAATGCATTGGAGGATAATGGCACTTGGCACATCTCTGAATTACCTCCAGGAAAACATGCTCTTCCAAGCAAATGGGTCTACAAAATTAAATATAAATCTGATGGAACAGTGGAACGCTATAAGGCACGACTAGTGATCGCCGGAAACCATCAAATTGCCGGAGAAGACTACAGCGAGACGTATGCACCCGTTGCGAAGATGGTGAGTGTTCGGACGCTGCTGTCAGTAGCAGCTGCTAAAAACTGGGACTTACACCAACTTGATGTGCACAACGCTTTCCTGAATGGCGATCTAAGCGAAGAAGTTTACATGCGATTTCCACCAGGTTTCAGCAATGGTTCAAACAATAAGGTATGTCGTCTTGACAAATCTCTCTACGGCTTGAAACAATCTCCGCGAAACTGGTTCTCCAAACTGAGCACATCCTTGACAACGTATGGTTTTGTCCAATCAAGAGCGGACTACACACTGTTTACACTTCAAAGAGGAGCCACTTTCTTGGCCCTTTTAGTGTACGTAGATGATATCATCTTGGCAGGGAATGACACACAAGCATGCAGTGACGTGAAAGCCTACCTCAATCGGTGCTTCAAAATCAAAGATCTGGGACACTTGAAATACTTCTTGGGTATCGAAATTGCCCGTAGCAAGAAGGGCTTGTTCTTATGTCAGCGAAAGTATGCTTTAGACATTCTTTCTGAGGCAGGTCTTAGTGGATGCAAACCATCACATTCTCCTATCGAGCAAAATCATCGCCTGGCTTTGGAGGAAGGGCCAGCATGTGAGAACCCTGAACGATATAGGAGACTGATTGGGAAGTTAATTTACCTTACCATTACAAGGCCAGACTTGAGCTATGTGGTTCATATCCTCTCCCAATTTATGCAGCATCCTAAACAAGCACACTTCGAAGCAGTCATACGGGTCCTCAGGTACGTTAAACTAAATCCTGGACAGGGCCTCCTTTTGCGCTCAGATTGTGATCTTAAAATCCATGCATACTGCGACTCAGACTGGGCGTCGTGTCCCCTCACTCGAAGATCTCTTACCGGCTTCTTTATTATGTTGGGAAGTTCACCAATCTCTTGGAAAACGAAGAAACAAGTAACTGTCTCTCGTTCATCAGCCGAAGCGGAGTACAGATCAATGGCAGCCGCTACCGCAGAACTAGTTTGGCTTAAATCCTTCCTTGCCGCCCTTGGTGTCTCTCACTCGACTCCTATGGAATTATTTTGTGATAATCAGGCAGCTTTACATATAGCTGCAAACCCAGTTTTCCATGAAAGAACGAAACATATTGAATTGGATTGTCATTTTGTGCGTGACCATATCATGGCAAATACCATAGTTACTGCTCATGTTCGTTCCTCTGCCCAGCTTGCAGATCTGTTCACCAAAGCCTTAGGACAGCGCACGTTCCTTGGATTTCTTCCCAAGTTGGGCATTTCATCCTTACATGCTCCAACTTGAGGGGGAGTATTGGAGATTGTTAATTGGTTTAGATATTAGGAGTTTAGATATTGGAGATTGTTAGGATCTTAGAGATTCTGTTTGTAATTATAGATAATATTTGTTTAGGAGTTTAGATATTGGAGATTGTTAGGATCTTAGAGATTCTATTTGTAATTAGGAGTTTAGATATTGGAGATTCTGTTTGTCTCTCATTTGTATTGGTTTGCCTATTTAAAGGCTTCTTTTGAATATAATAGGGACACAATCAAAATACCAAGTTTATTTTTTTTTTAATATTAAACACTTTCTGGGTCCAAAATCATTTCCCGCATCTTCGGGAAGAGGTCTTCGACGAGCTTGCTAATGTCAAAGCCAGTGCCCATGGAATAGTTAACTTGAATATATAAAGATAAATCATTAATTTATTAAAAAATTTGTTTTAAGAACAAATATATTTTATTATATGATATTATCATCTTTTAGTCAATTAAATTTAGGGTAATTGTATTCTAATGCAGTGTTTTAAAATTCGGACCGGTCATCGAACCGGTCGAGGTACTGAGTTACTGGTTCAACCGGATTGAACCGGATTTACTGTTCATAAATTAAAAATATAAAAATATTACTTATATCAATAAAAATTCACATAAGAAAACTATCACTGTGCTTCAAAAAAAAATTGATTTTCAATAATAGTAAATATTATATACTTATAAGCTTCTAACTCTAAACCATATCTTAATATTGGATTAAAATTGTAATATAAGTTAAATGCACCTTTTGTGCTTGACATGATACGGATAAATTAAATCATGATAACAAATAGTATGCATGAAATATACGCTTTAAAAAAGTATCCACCGTTGAGATGAGATCATGAGACCATCAATGTTTATCACCACTTAACTTCATGAGATCATTATAAGATGCAACTAAATTACATAAATGAACTGCACTAATCTAAAATACCTTATTATTTTCACCTTACTTTTAATGATATTCATCATAAAATATGAATATGATTTAATTCAAGAGTTCTTATCAACAACAAAAAATTTAGCAAAAAAAAAAAGGAATAATCGATCTAACCCGGGTCAACGGGTTTCGGCCGGGTCAACCGGTCCAATCCGGATTGACTGCAGAAGCGGCCCAACTGCCCACTCGGACCGAGGAACCCACCGGGTCATCGAGTCCCGGGTCGACCAGGCCGGATTTTAAAACAATGTTCTTATGTCACAGTAAAAACAAAGTAATATCCTGTACACTGAATTTGAAATGGGACCCACTACAAAAGAGAAGAAAAAAATAAAAATAAAAAATGACACAACTTTTGATGTATGGAAAGGAGATAAGAAAACTTGTCTGTAGCATCATATTAACATTGCCCTTAAATTTATCTTTGTCTGTCACAGTGGTGCGGATTTAGTGTCACAGTGGTGGTGCGGATTTAGGAAAAAAAATTTATGTCTGCACACTTAGGGGCGGGAGTTCGGAGGTGGCTCCAAATAATTTTTTTAAAGATCATGATCCAATTTTTGCTTCCACTTCAAAAGTAAAGCACTAGCGAATAAACCAAAGTTTTAAAGAAATGGATAATGATAATTAATAAAAAATAAATACCACAAAAAGATATTTGTAAAATATAGTATAATTGTAGGGTTAATCAATAAAAAATCATCTCTATTTATGTCTATTTGATCCAAAGTTGACAAAAAAAAAATGAAGAATCTCGTGCGATTCTCCTCCACTCGATGAAGATTGAATTTCAGAAATCGTTAATGTCTATTAAGATTTGGAACTAATAAGGTTTATGCTTTAAAAAAAAAGACAGAGCAATGGGTTAAAGTTTAAGCTTTTAATTATAAGGATTGATTGGGTTGGACATATCTTTACCTTTTTTCTTTTAATCTTCTTATTTCTTATTTGGGATAGGTTATTGTGCCTACTCCATATTTGCCTACCTTTACCTACCCCTCTCATCACCGTTGGATTACAATTTGATCTAACGGTTCATATTGAAAACATAAATAAAACCCTTTTACCTCCTTTCTCTCTCTCTACTTTCTCTCTCTCAGACTCCACCCTATTCTCTCCTCCCCTGTGATGAAGAAGACGTATCCTTCCTTCTTGGATCACACATCAGATTTGAAACATCTACTCAAGTGGCACGTTTCTCTGTAAAAAATTCAAGCAAATTTTTTCAAAACCAGAATCCAACCAAAAAAAAGAGGTGAGCAGTGCTATTACCTTTCCTGCAAATGTTTTCAAGAATTTTGCATAGACGAATCAGATGAACTGTACCTCACGATCCATGAGCATGTCCATTAGTCGATGAAATTTAATCAACAATATAGCTTCTTGTAATGAAATTTAATCAACAATATTAGACGATCCATGAACGTGCTATCACCATCGTTGCTTTTTGAAATTCAGGGGAAGTCAGATGAAATTCAAGGGTTCTTTTCAAGCTAGATGATTTAACAAATTCAGAAATTTAACCAAAATCCACAGCTACAAGCACAGCAGACATCAGCGATGAAGGGCATAAAAATTTCAATTAGGTATAGCGTAGGAAGAGAGAATGGGGAGGAGAGAGAAAGGGGAGGAGAGAGAAAGGAGGTAAAAAGGGTTTTATTTATGTTTTCAATATGAACCGTTAGATCAAACTGTAATCCAACGGTGATGAGAGGGGTAGGTAAAAGTAGGCAAATAGGGAGTAGGCACAATAACCTATCCCTTCTTATTTTATTTTATTTTTTTGACGTAAATCATCGCCCATTCAAAAAAATTCGTAACTTTATGTCTAACAAATCCGCCGTTGTGTCAAAATATGCGTTTCTAACTTTCTTTTTCTTTCCTTTTGCCCTCTCTTGCATTTGTGTTAAATATAAAATTAATTTATAATAAATTATTATCTATTTGAGATGTTATACAATAGATTAAAACCCACCTCGGTTTTATTAGTAAAAACCTCAATATTCTTCGTCACAAAAGAGATTAGTCTCAACCACTACAATTAGTCCAATGGTGTGCCGTGTGTTAGTTATATGCAGTGTTTTAAAACTCGGACCGGTCATTGAACCGGTCGAGGTACTGGGTTACTGGGTCATTGGTTCGACCGGGTTCAACCGGGTTGAACCGAATTTACTGTTCACATATTAAAAACATAAAAATATTACTTATATTAATAAAAATTCACGTAAGAAAACTATCAATGAGCTTCAAAAAATAATTTGATTTTCAATGATAGAAAATATTATATATTTCTAAGTTTCTAGCTCTAGACCATATCATAATATTAGATTAAAATTGCAATATAATTTATTTTTTTGGTAAGCAAACTGCAATATAAGTTAAATGCACCTTTTGTGCTTGACATGATACGGATAAATTAAATCATGATAACAAATAGTATGCATGAGATATACACTAAGAAAAAAGTGTCCACCGTTGAGATGAGATCATGAGACCATCAGTGTTTATCACCACTTAACTTCATGAGATCATTATAAGATGCAACTAAATTACATAAACGAACTGCACTAATCTAAAATACCATATTATTTTCACCTTACTTTTAATCATCTTCATCATAAAATATGAATATGATTTAATTCAAAAGTTCTTATCAACAAAAAAAAAAATTTACCAAAAAAAAGGAATAACCGGGTCACCGGGTCTCGGCCGGGTCAACCAGTCCAATCCGAGTTGACTACAGAAGCGGTTCAACTACCCACTCGGACCGGGGAACCCATCGGGTCACCGAGTCCCGGGTCGACCCGGCCGGTCCGAGCCGGGTTTTAAAACACGGGTTATATGTAGAATAATATGTATAGTATTCGACTGGCATTGTAATCCAAAAAAAAAAAAAATTAGTCTCATCCAACTGGGTGAGAGCACTCCTAATAACCCGCCATTAAAAAAAAAAAACAAAAGTGAATAATAAACTAGCATATTATTTTATTGGATTATTCTTGAATCTCAACACGTACAATGAGAAAATAAACAAAGTTACACTCCAAGAGTGTTATTCCCTTCATTAAGTTGCCTCCCACCTAGAAGTGATTTGTTCCATGCATAACATTGACGAGTCTTTGCGTTAATCTGACATGGTCCCGTTTCAAAAATTTCCCAAGAACATAATTCCTCACAGTATTCATCTCGAAATTGATCATAAATGTCAAAATAGTGAGAACCTGTTATCCAATTAAAGCCGCAAAAGTATAGCTTATTCTTTCTGAAATTAATCGTAACCTGGAAACTGTATGATTGTCCAACCTGCAATGCTTGAAACCCAAGATCATGATTCTTGTCTTTGCAATGAAGACCGAGCTGCATATTAGTTAATTTGTTGGTGATTATAACTTTCACATTTTCAGTAAAAAATCCACTCTCACCAACCTTGAACTTTGAAGCCAAAAGTGTGGTTAATAACATAGACAGTGGTAACATAATTTTGGAGACTGAAATCATAATGGCACAATGGTTTGATACAATAGTTTCAGAGTAAATGATGGTTAAAAGCATAGAGATTTTCTTGTTATGTATAGATGGAGATGATGAAGCGTTAGATTCTTCCTTTCCCTCATTTACTCATAATTATGGGATTTAATAGGTGTCTTAAAAATAGTAACATAAAAATAGAATCATTTATTACAATTACTTTTTGTGTTTAATGTAATATTAGATATTTCCCGCTAATTAAGTATAAAAACAACAAATTTATTTTACAATGCGTTACTTTTAATTAATTCAATTTATATAGGTGACAAAAGTCAAAATATGTCTTTATGTCTGCCTTGTTTGTTTTTTTTTTTCTCAAATTTGTGTTCACCATAAAATTATTTTATAGTAACTTATTTTCTAACTGAGATGTTATATATAGTAAAATAATTCACATTAATATAACAACAATTAATATCATTAACACACTTAGGGCTCGTACGGTCGACAAGATAGGAGAAGGATAGGATATGATATGGGGCTGATAAGCTGATATCATGTTCTGTATTTGATGAGCACCTAATTAGCAATATGATAAGATTATGTAGAAGGAGAAAGAAAAAATAAAATATAATACAATAAATATAAATATATTGGGTAGCATGGGGATATATTGGGAATCCAATATTGGTATCCTATCCTGTTGAATCCTAATCCAATATATCTTTTCATCTCACAAAAAGGTGGGACCCACACCTTTATATTTTTTAGTCCACTCTCTTTTCTCCTTTATTTATTTATTTCTCTCACTTAAAATAACCCTACTTTATATCCTTTAAAATGATACACACTTTTCTCATTCTTATTTGTATTTAAATCTTACTTTGTTTTACCTGTTATAATTGTAATTTTTTCTATTTCCTTTTTTTTTATAATTTTATTCTATATTTGATCGTAACAAAAGAAGAGATAAGAAAAATAACATTATTATTCATAAAATTTTGTTTATCTATTTTTTAATAATTTTAAAGTTGATGAGTTTATTGTTGAAAGAATCAAAATATTTATTTATCTATCTATTTACTTCTTTGTCCTTTTTATTGAAAATGATAACTCGGTAAAAAAGTTAAAATAACAACTACAAATAAATGTGTTGCAATTTATAAGGCATATTTTTTTTTCTATGAAGTGCCGTCTTTTAATTGGAGAGATAAAGAAGGAAAAATAAATAAAAGGGTAGGTAATTTGAATCTATAGCTAGGGGTGCTAGACGAGTTAGAGGCTTTGACTTGGCTCGTGAAGTCTTAGTTTATATGTTTAAAATTGATTGTTGGCATCAGATTTGAACTTGCATAAAAACTCGTTTAATAAAAAGCCTCAGGCTGACTTATTATATTATTTTTTTATTATTTGTAATAGCCTCACTTTCTCCTTAATCCATTTCACTCCATTTTTTTGGTTAAATAAACTTTTTGAATGATTTTGTTCTATATCATGCAGATATATATTGAATTTATGATATTTATGGAATTACTAGTGTTGTTAATTGTATATTATGTTTGGATAAATTTTTATTATTATTTTTTTAAATAGGCTAAACCAGGCTTTTATTTTTTGTAAATAAGTCAGGCCACAAGTCGATAATAATATTTATAACAGGTAACACGCTTGGTTAGGCTGACACATTTAAATACAGACTGTCTTTTAAGACTAAAACTCGGTTCAGCCCGGCCCGTTAACACTCCTATCTATAGCTATACACGATGAGGTGGCAAATTCCTATCTTCTCCTTGATTACGTTACAGTTATGATTGGAGTTATTAAATTCGATTCGCGTATTGATCCGATCGAGATATTCATTGGTTATAGGTTATATCGGTTGATTCAGATAAAGATGAATATATATATATATATATATATATATATATATATATATAATATAATAATAATAATAAAATAATATGATATAATTTAATTATATTTTTCATGTCTAAAATGAGTTAAACAAGTTTATTAAATAAACTCAAAAATTACTCAATTTCATTTTTACAAGTTCATAAAGCACAAATAAATAAAAATGCACGCTATTACTACGTAAATTTAAATTGCAACTCAGAATTCTCATATGCATACCTCTCAATGACATTCAAAAGGCTAGATGTTGTGAATTTATATTTTTCAAATTCATCTACATTGAAATAACATATGTCACATTCTCTTAATTTAACTTTTCGTAAATTGCTGCAGTATTAGAAGCTGAAATTTGAGGTCATTATAGAAGAGTATACTACTAGCAAATAAAATTATAAAAAAATATAAAATGCATTTTTTCTCATTAAGATGAAACAACTTTAGTTTTTGGTTTTTTTATATAAATGCATGACCCGACCAGGTTATCGATTTTGGCCGAATTTTGACCGAGTCCTATGCTTGACTCGAACTGGTCTGATGACAAGTTCGCCGGGCTCTGGGTCGACCTGACCGGATCGGGCCGAGTTTCATAATACTGGTTATGATAAAACAATAGTTAACTTGAATATATAAATATAAATAATTAATTTTTAATTTTTTTTTCTTTTTATTTAATGCAACATTAAATGTTTTCAGGTTAGAAAGATAAGGACAAAATTTTCTTATTATCTGATCTTATCTTCTTTTAGTCAATTAAATTTATTTAGTTTAATAAAGTCTCTATCAAAATATGCGTTTCTAACTCTCTTTTTTCTTTCTTCTTGTCCTTTTTTGCATTTGTGTTAAAAATAAAATTATTTTACAATAAAATATTATCTAATAGTATTGGATAACGATAAGTAAAATCTCTAATTTTTTTTTTTTGTAATTCACATAAATAGATGAAAGATACACACCTTTTTTCGCCAAAAAAAAAAAGTATATTACATAATCAATGTATGTTAGGTTTTGCATATTTTTATGTATTAATAAATCTAATATATATTTGTCAAAAGAGTAGGGATTTAAGTTCTTGGGGAGGTCCTTTGGGTCAGAGTTTAGTAATATTGATTATAAAGCCATTCGACTTGGGATTAGTGTCATATTTATGAGGATCTTTTTTCCCCTAGGTTGTAGGTTTTTTGGGAATCTAATTACTTGCTCCGACCGAAAATATTTTTTATGCTCTAATCAATTTTTTCTTTCCTTTTTTATTCATATTATTTTTTCTCTTTTTCACTTTAACCTTTCCATTTACACTAAGGGATTACAAAAAAAAAGATAATCCTAGACCACAATAAATAATCTCGCTCCAACCGGATAATGGGAATTGTTCGATCCTATTTAATCATATAAGGATATTTCAAGGGTAAGCGTTATAGATATAAATATCTTGATTGATTTATAGGCAATATCTCAATTATTGTGCACAAACAATAGGCTTATAGCCAAGATGTGAATCTGTACACAGTGTTACAGTAATAGTACATAAGTAAAAAATCTATAGCCTCTTGTTTACAGGGATTCCCTTCATATAGGGGTGTCAATATAGGTTTTGACACGCGGGTCGACCTGCGACACGACACGGAAATTCGTGTTCGGGTTGACCTGTAAAAAAATTTGTGTCGTGTTCATGTTGGAAAAAATGACATGTAAAAAATTCGTGTCGTGTGAGTGTTGATGTATTCGTGTTCGTGTTGACCCGTATTTTTTTAATTATTTTATTTTTGATTTTTTATTATTATTTTTTAAATTTTTTTTAACTTCGATCGATTTTTTTTAATTTATTTTGTTAATTACCGTTTTGACCCATATTTTGCGTGTTATTCGTGTCGTGTCAACCCGCAAAAAATTCGTGCCGTGTTAGTGTTGAAGATTTTGACACGAATAAAAATTCGTGTCGTGTTCGTGTTGATGTATTCGTGTCTTGTCAAATTCGTGTCGTGTCAACCCATTTTGACACCCCTACCTTCATAGGCTTGAGCCTTTGAGATCTCTCAGTTGATATGAAATTTGTCTTGTTTGATGGGGATAGGGATCTTATCCCTTAATCCTCTCTAGATTATATGGATACAATCCAATCTTATTAGTAATATGGTTATTAGGATATGGATCCAATCCATAACAGAAATCATAAATCCAAAAAAAAAAAAAAATTAATGTGCATGAAATTATAAAATTTGTTGGTTATATTTTGATAAAACCTTGCTGATCGAGTTGCTTGTTAACGGAATCGAATCACTTGTCTTATTTGTTTATTTATTTATTTTCCTTCTCTTGCATTTATGTTAAACACAAAATTATTTTACAATGAAATACTATCTATTTCATCGAGTTCATCTAAATGTTAATAATAAGCTAGCATATTGTTTTATTGAATTATTGTTGAATCTCAAAAAGTACAACGGAAAATAAACAAGTTACACTCTAAGAGTGTTATTTCTTTCACTAATTTGCCTTCCTCCTAGAAGTACTGTGTTCCATGGATAGCACCTAGTATAATAACATGGTCCCGTTTCATGAATATTCCAATAACATACATCATGACAATCATCTCGATCTTGAGTATAAATGTCAAAGTAGTGAACTACATTCCACCAATTAAACCTGCAAAAGTAGAGTGTATTATTTAGGAAGAAATTAGGAAAGAACGAGAAACTGTATGATTCTCCAAAATTCAATGTTTGAAACCCAAGATCATGGTTCTTGTCTTTGCAATGAAGAGTGATCGGTTGCTTCCCAGATAATTCGTTGGTTATTGTAACAGTTTTTTTCAAATGAAAAATTTTACTTTCTCCACCCATGAAGCAAGCAACAAGTATGGTGAAAGGCAAAAAGATCAGTAACACAGTTTTGGAGACTGGAATAGTCATTGCACTTTCGCTAAGTACAATAATTTCAGAACAAATGTGTTTCTATAGCATGTGGTTAAAAGCATAAAGAGTTTCGTGTTATATATAGCTGGAGATGAAGAAGTGTCAAGTTCGTCCCTTCCTTCAATTAAACACATAATTTATGGGTTTTATAAGAGTTATTCTACAGGAAGAGTGATCGTGTAATGTTATAAATATTCGTTTTACGTGCATTAGTTTTTTTTTTTTTTCAAAAAGTGTGGGTCCCACAAAATGTTTTGTGTGTAGAAATTCTTTTGTGTAGTGTTAAATGATGAATGTAAACCCCATAATTTATTGGAAATAATAACTTTTTTTGAATATATATTAATATAAATAGAGAATCATTTATTACAATTATTCTCTTATATTAATGTGTTCATGTCTTAATTTTCCTTCCTAGTTTGTTTTTGACTTTTCTTACATTTAAATTTAGGGAAATAGTTTTCTCATTTTACATGAGAAAATTTTCTCATGTCACACTCACAATATATGAGTGGGTCCCATCTTAACTTTTTTATCTTCTTACCTTTTTATGGACCCCACTCATGTATTGTGAGTGTAACATGAGAAAAATTTTCTCATGTAAAATGAGAAAATTAATTCCCATAAATTTAATATAAAGTTATTTTGTAACAAAAATATATGACTTCATTTATTATAAGGGTTCAATGCAGTTAATGCATATAAGCTATCTATTTGCATTGAACCCAATGTGACGTTATTTTGGGAGAAAGTGATGATGTTAATGTATAATTAATGTATATTAAGTTTTTTGTATTTGTAGATATTGATAGTCAACTTGCAATTTACAGCTAAACAAGTACTATCATCAGTGGTTTTCTTTTTTTGGTTACAGATATCATTAGTGGTTTTCATTCTTATTATTTTAATTTATTTATTTGAAATAAATGTGATAAATTCTTATTGGAAAGTATTTATTATTTTAAATGACACAACTTATACATTTTTACTCTCTCAAAAAGGTGGGACCCACATCTTTATATTTTTTTGCCCACTCTCTTTTCTCCTTTATTTATCTCTTTCTCTCACTTAAAATAACTCAATTTTATATCCTTTAAAATAATACACAATTTTCTCATTCTTATTTGTATTTAAAATCTTACTTTGTTTTAGCTGTTATAATTGTAATTTTTTCTATTTCCTTTTTTTTTATAATTTTATTCTATATTTGATCGTAACAAAAGAAAAGAGAAGAAAAATAACTTTATTATTCATAAAACTTTGTTTATCTGTTTTTTAATAATTTTAAAGTTGATGAGTTTATTGTTGAAAGAATCAAAATATTTATTTATCTATCTATTTACTTCTTTGTCCTTTTTATTGAAAATGATAACTCGGTAAAAAAAATTAAAATAACAACTACAAATAAATGTATTGCAATTTATAAGGCATATGTTTTTCTATGAAGTGCCGTCTTTTAATTGGAGAGATAAAGAAGGAAAAAATAATTAAGAGGGTAGGTAATTTGAATCTATAGCAAGGGGTGCTAGACGAGTGAGAGGTTTTGACTCGGCTCGTGAAGCCTTAGTTTATATGTCTAAAATTAGTTATTGGCATCAGGCTTGAACTTGCATAAAAACTCGTTTAATAAAAAGTCTCAGGCTGACCTATTATATTATTTTTTATACTACTTGTAATAGCCTCACTTTCTCCTTAATCAATTTCACCCCATTTTCTTGGTTAAATAGACTTTTTGAATTAATTTGTTCTACATTACGTTGTTTGGATATACATTGAATTTATGATATTTATGGAATTACTAGTGTTGTTGATTGTATATTATATTTGGATAAATTTTTGTTATTTTATTTTTTTTAAATAGGCTAAACTAGACTTTTACTTTTTGTAAATAAGTCAGGCCACAGGCTGATAATAATATTTATAACAGGTAACAGGCTTGGTCAGGCTGGCACATTTAAATGCAGGCTTAGCCTTTTAAGACCAAAGCTCGGCTCGGCTCAGCCCGTTAACACCCGTATCTATAGCTATACACGATGAGGTGGCAAATTCCTCTCTTCTCCTTGATTACGTTACAGTTATGATCGAAGATATTAAATTCGATCCGCGTATTGATCCGGTCGAGATATTCAGTGGTTATAGGTTATATCGGTTGATTCCGATAAAGATGAATATATATATATATATATATATATATATATATATATATAAAATAATAATAATAATAAAAATAATATGATATAATTTAATTATATTTTTCATGTCTAAAATGAGTTAAACAAGTTTATTAAATAAACTCAAAAATTACTCAATTTCATTTTTACAAGTTCATAAAACACAAATAAACAAAAACGCACGCTATTACTACATAAATTTAAATTGCAACTCAAGATTCTCGTATGCATACCTCTCAATGACATTCAAAAAGCTAGATATTGTGAATTTATATTTTTCAAATTCATGTACATTGAAATAACATATCACATTCTCTTAATTTAACTTTTCGCAAATTGCTGCAGTATTAGAAGCTGAAATTTGAGGTCATTATAGAAAAGTATACTACTAGCAAATAAAATTATAAAAAAAATATAAAATGCTTTTTTTTTCTCATTAAGATGCAACAATTTTAGTTTTTGGTTTTTTTATATAAATGCATGACCCGACCAGGTTATCAATTTTGGTCGAATTTTGACCGAGTCCGATGCTTGACTCGAACTCGTGTGATGACCAGTTCGCCAGGCTCTGGATAGACCTGACCGAGTCGGGCCGAGTTTCATAATACTGGTTATGATAAAACAACAGTTAACTTGAATATATAAATATAAGAGGAAGGTTATAGTTACAAATTTTTTTTTTTTTTGCAACCTCTTAGGTTATATCTTATTATCGTTGATTTCCGTCAATCAACGGTTATCATTTATTGTGAATTAATAATTAATGGGAATAACATTTGTCATTTTAAAGGATGTAGACTTATATCATTTTAGATCGTAACCGTTGATTTTCGTCCATCAACGGTTATAATTTATTGGATTAAAATTATTAATTAATTAATAATAAATTTGGCCCATTAAGTTTGACCCAATAGATTATAACCGTTGATGGATGGAAATCAACGGTTAGGATCTAAAATTATATAAGCTTCTATCCTTTAAAAGGATAGATGTTTTTCCATAATTAATTAATAAGTTTAATTTGCTAAAATGATAACCGTTGATTGGCGGAAATCAACGGTGATAAGGTATGGTTGTAAAAGGCTGTAAAAAAAAAGTTGTAACTATAACCTTTCCCTAAATATAAATAAATAATTTTTAATTTTCTTTTCTTTTTATTTAATGCAACATTAAATGTTTTCAGGTTAGAAAGATAAGGACAAAACTTTCATATTATGATCTTATCTTCTTAGTCAATTAAATTTATTTAGTTTAATAAAGTGTCTATCAAAGTATGCGTTTCTATCTCTCTTTTTCTTCGTCCTTTTTTGCATTTGTGTTAAATATAATATTATTTTACAATAAAATATTATCTAATAGTATTGGATAACGATAAGTAAGATCTTTATAATTTGTTTTTTTTTTTGTAATTCACATAAATAGATGAAAGATACACACCTTTTTTCGGCAAAAAAAAAAGAAAAAGATACACACGTTTATTATATTACATAATCAACTACTGGAATGTTGTGGTTGGATTTTGTGCTTTTGACATGGTGTGAATATGTAGGTTCATGCATTATTGCTTGATTGTGTGACATGCTTGGAGCATGTTGAAGATTCCGATCGCATTTTGCCGTGGGGTCGACTCTGGGAGCGGTACCAGGATTATCCAAATGTGGGACTTCTGCTGGATAGGGCTCATGAGGAGTTCCAATTGAATTTTGTCATGGGGTCGTCTCAACTATGGGAGAGGCACTAGGTAGCTTCCCAGGAGTTATATGATGGGGTCCTTGAACGGAATCCTTAGGTGGATGTTCTTGGATTTGTGCCCAGTTGTTTGGTGATTTTGTATGTTATTTATTTTACATGATGTCATTGTTGCACATTGAGTGAGACATGGGGTGGAGTGATCCTCTAATACCCTTGGTTTACTAAGATATATTTGTATATCTCTCCCCGCATTTGGGGACATCATTTCAGGATATAGCGAGTGTAAGAACCCGCACCACTAATTAAGGTAATTAGTAAATTAATTATGATAAATAGGAAATAATTCCATAATTGATCCTAAGAATTATTAATGGGCTTAGATAATTATATTGAGTGAGTAAAAATGCTGAAAGTCGCTTTTCGGAAGGAAAGCGCAGATACCGGTTCTGCTACTCGGTATAAATGCGTACCGGAAAAGTATCCCGGAAAATTATAACGAATGCATGATAATTACTAGAATATTATGTAGGACTTGTAAAATAAGTTTCAAGTCAAAATAACGTAATCTGATGCCAGAACTGATACTGGCTATGGAAAAGCGCGTACCGGAAAGGTGCTCCGAAAAATAAAATAAAAATATGAAAAATCTTAGAAAAATGCGTAGGTCTAGATTCCAAAGTTTGAGATCAAGATCTTTTACTTTGCTATTAAGGCTAATACTGCGCGTGTGTAGCCTTGTGCCTATAAATAGACATTTTTGGCACACAACCCTAGACATTCTTATTTTCTACGTGGGTTTTGGGTGGCTGAAGGGAGGTGGCTGCTGTCCATTGCTTCTCCTTCACCATTCTTGAGCCTTGGACCAAGTCCTCTTTGTTCTTCCTCTCTTCTTCTTACAAACACATAGTAGGGTGGGTTGTGAGGGTGTGAGGTAGTGCTTGCTGCATACTCAGCCACTGTTGAGTGCATCCTTGAGGGCTGGTTGAAGTGTTGAGTTGTGTGAGTGGGAGTTGTGTGTGTTTCTTTGGTAGTGGAAACTCCAAGAAGCAACCTTTGGGTAGAAAGACCAAGTCTTGTGCACCATTTTCGTGCACCCTTGTTTGGCCTGAGTTGAGGAACCTTGTGAGCTCCAAGAGCACCATTGTTGGCTGCTCAAAGCTTGGGGTAAGTGTTCTACACCTTTGATCTTAAGTTTAATGCTTAAAGTTGGTGTCTTGGCATGTAAAAAGTTAAAATGAAGTAACCAACACCTAAATGAACTTGTATATGCTTAAAGATGCATGCTTTAACGTGTACATGTGTTAAAAGTTGGATCTTTGGGATGGATACTCACGAAATGCAGAAACTGCATTCTGTCGTGAGATATCCGGATATTTGTCGAACAGATATCCGGATATCAGTATTCGGATATGGTATCCGGATATTGATATCCGGATATGGGATCTGGGTATCCGGATATGACATATCCGGATATGTCCAGTGTGATATCCGGATATGACATATCCGGATATGCCCCTTCTGATATCCGGATATCCTGGGTTCTGCGCAGACAGTGGCTTTACTGTATGAACAGTAAGTTATGGGGTGTGTGTGGACCCTAGTTTAAGGAAGTTGAACTTCTGTAATAAATGGACTAAGTCAGAATCACATGATTAAGGACTTATGGCTTTGATGGAAGCCTTAAGACGTAAAACGTAAAGAAAAGGCGTAGTCTTTAAGTTGTATGCTTGTGATGCATTAATATTGACTTGTTAATGGTCCAAATCAGATTGTGATACTGCTGTTTGTGGACTTGTGAGTGGTTGGACTCTTGGCTTGGATAGCTAGCTTGCAAGGTAAGCTTTCGTGTCCTCGGTTTAGTCATTTTGATGTTCCACCATGTCCCATGGGGATGGGTTTATGCATGCTGTGTTACATGCTTTGATTATTTTGAAATGCTGTTGAGCTGTTTATATGTAATGAGCTATTATGATATGCATGTGGTGTCCACCTAGACGGCAATCCTGAGTATGTAGTACATACAAGATGGAGAAGCATGTGGGTGAGGTGCAGGTAGTATCCATGTACTCATGTAGGCATAGACGTATTCCTACATTTCTCTGGCCAGTAGATTTGAAAGCACACATGACATGATTAATTGCTGCATCGCATGATTTTAGAACTTATACTGTAATACTGTTTTTGAACTTATATTACACATGTAAGTGAGCTTGGGGTGGAGACTCCTTGAGGACCCCTTGTCTTACTGAGATTTCTTGTTAGAGATCTCACCCCACGTTTGGGGACGCTTATTTCAGGATCAGGTAATGTTGAGGGCTCAGGTGGCAGGAGGCCAGAGCTGAGCTGATATTCTGATATGCTGACGTGCTGGTTGTGGATTGCTGTTTATTAGACTGCTGTTATGTTTTATGCTTTATTTATGTTAAGTTATGTTGAGACTATTTGTGGGCATTGTTGCCTTATTTGGTGAGCATGGGGTTTGTCCATGCCACATGATTGTTATCGTCTTTTTATGTTAATGTTGTAATTAATGTATCAGGATTTTGACCCAGGCTGCATGTTGTAGTTCTGCGGTTCTAGAAACACACCTTATATTTATGTATGAGGTATTCAGTTAGTTGTCTGGCAATTTACATACAGGCAGTATTTTTATGAAAATGATTAAGTAATCAAGTTGGTTAAGTTAAGGACGTCATAATTGAATTAAAGAAAAAGTTATTCCGCATTTTAATTAAGCGTGGCTTAATACGATAGTGTGTTAACAATCCGGGTTAACACGGGCTGTTACAGCGAGCATGGAGGAGCTTCGGGCAAGAGGCCCGCTTAGTGGTGGTGTTAGATCATGAGGTGCATATGGATAGCATGGCATTTTGGAGAAGTTTATTTGATGCACATAGTATGACATTTAGCATTTTGGACTTTGATCATGAACATATTGCATGTTGAGATTTCCATGCTTTATGGTGTTCATGACTAGATTCTAAGTCCATGTAATTGATGTACATTTATGCCTCTTGTTATATTTGTATTTTGAGTGAGCATGTGACTTGTCCATGGCCACATATTTTGTAGTTTGGAGGCATTGGAAGACTTGTATTGTAAATAGACCATTTGATGTGTAAGATGGCTGTAATATTGAGAATTATTGTAACTGATGCATTACATAATGAATATGCATGATGGAAGGGCCTAGAGCCTACATTAGTACTTGTGTAAGATGTATATTAGGTATTAAGGTGTTAGGAGTAAGTTACATAACTCATTATTGGTTTTTAAAGTTGTCATCTGTCATTACATAAGGGTAATCGATTACTTTTCATCGGTAATCGATTATCTGAAGCAGGGGACGCAAAAATTGAGCCACTGTGATCAATGTAATCGATTACAATTGCATAGGTAATCGGTTACCTAGTTCAGTAATCGATTACCATTGCAAAGTAATTGATGCATTACATAATGAATATGCATGATGGAAGGGCCTAGAGCCTACATTAGTACTTGTGTAAGATGTATATTAAGTATTAAGGTGTTAGGAGTAAGTTACATAACTCATTATTGGTTTTTAAAGTTGTCATCTGTCATTTTTACATAAGGGTAATCGATTACTTTTCATTGGTAATCGATTATCTGAAACAGGGGACGCAAAAATTGAGCCACTGTGATCAAAGTAATCGATTACCATTGCATAGGTAATCGGTTACCTAGTTAAGTAATCGATTACCTATGTCAAGGTAATTGATTACCCAAAACAGGGAGCCCAAATTGAGCTACTGACTTCAACAGTAACCTTTGGTAATCGATTACCTCAAGCATGGTAATTGATTACCACTGTGGTTAAATTTCGAAAATATGTTTTCTAAAATCTAAAATAAATGATATTGCTCGGAGAGATTTAATTTAGTATGTTTTATGTTTCCGCAAGTCTTGCATTTACAATTACGAGTTATTTTAATTAATTACAAAAATGGTTAATGTTTAACAATGAGGACTTAATAAAAGGAAAAAGTTTACCCGTAGTTAATTAACTCAATTACTGTGATTGTAACTGCGCTTAATACCATATGCAATGATAACATTACTGGTATGTAACGGGTTGTTACACTAAACGAGTCAGGGGCATTTGGCTCGGCTCGTCGTGAAGGTTTGAGCTTACATGTCTAAAATTGTTTGTTAGAATCAGGCTTGGACTTGTATAAAAACTCGTTTAGTAAAAAGGCCTCAGACTCCAATTGAAAAGCTCAGCCTTAGAGCATCTCAGGCTGGCCCAGTATATTAATTGAAGGGTCGGCTTGGCTCAGCGGTAAGCTTGCTTGCCGTGGTGTATCAGGTCGCGGGTTCAAATTAGTCTTTTTGCAAAAAGCAGGGGAAAGATTGCCTAGAGTATTCCTTTCCCCAGACACTCACGAAGTGGGTATTTGAACTGGGTCGGCCCTTTTATACTGCTTATAATAGCTCTCTCTCTCTTCTCAATTCATTTTACCTCATTTTATTGGTTAAACAGACTTTTTGAATGATTTTATTCTATATTATGCTATTTGGATAAAAATTAAATTTATGAATATTTATGTAATTATTAATGTTGTTGATTGTATATTCTGTTTGGATAAATTTTTGTTGTCTTATTTCTTTTAAATAGGCTAACAGGCTAAACCAGACTTTTATATATATATATATATATATATATATATATATATAGTCAGGATCATTTTACAGCGATGTAAATTACACTCTCAATCTTATCCGTTGATTCCACTTATACATATACATACATATATATATATATATATATATATATATATATATATATATATATATATATATAAAGGGATTTACATTTCTGCAGCTATTGTACGTGTAGCAATCAACTACTTATCATATATATACTTAAAAGCATTAAATGCGGGGAATCATAACCATGCAAAGGATGAAAGCATTAAATGTGGGGAATCATAACCATACACATGTCGATGCGGTACGTAAAGCGGCTGCAGAAATAATTTTATATAGGGACAGGATCCGTTTACAAACTTTTGGAATTTTTTACAAATTACACTATCTTCTCTCCGGGAGAACTTTGTATTCTCCCGGAAGAATATAGTGTAGTTTGTAAGAGTTTGTAAACAAAAAAGTTTATAAATATAACCTGCCCCAATTATATATATATATACACTCTCTCCCTGCCAAATTTTAACGCTCCCTGAGATTCAAACTCGACAGCACTAATTAAGCCAAAATAACTCGCTAGTGATTGATTCATGTGCTTCGGGGTGAAAATGAGGATGATATTCATATATAGTAAATGCATGTGACATACATGTATTAACAGCATCAATTATTTTTCTTGATTGAAATATGTTGATCTTACAGACTTACACACAAAAGGCAAAGACTGAGGTTCCAGCCGTAAAGTTCAAAGTAAAACCAACAGCAACATGGTAACCATTACCTACATAAATGCACCCATCACTTATAGACACACCACCATAGATGCTAGCTCCAGTTTCAAAAGACCATAGAATTTCACCAGATTTTGAATTTATTGCATATAAGGATCCTTCTCTATCAGTTGACCCAGCAAAAATGACACCATTAGCCACACTAACGGGACCAAAAGCATTAGCATTACTTGGGTTCCCTGTGGACCACATGATGGTGCCATTCCTAGCATCCATTGCCACCCACCCACTTGAAGATGTGTTTGATGAGCTTGCAGAAACAATAAAGTTTGTATACACCTTTTCTTCATCAGAGGCTGCTCCCCAAGTTCCTCCTCCTAGAGATTCCTATATATACATATTCATATAGTTAAGAATAAAGGGCCTACCCAGTTCAAATACTCACTTCGTGAGTGTCCGGGGAAGGGAATACTCTAGGCAGTCTTTCCCCTCCTAGAATATGCTTCTTAATTCATAAATTAAGACCTTTTTAATCAGGTGAAAATTAGTGAGTATACTTAATAGATTATTAC
The DNA here is from genome assembly GCA_032173675.1 of Gastrolobium villosum. Taxonomy (NCBI): domain Eukaryota; kingdom Viridiplantae; phylum Streptophyta; class Magnoliopsida; order Fabales; family Fabaceae; genus Gastrolobium; species Gastrolobium villosum. The sequence goes on from JAVKPL010004759.1 coordinate 21,258, forward strand.
CTTAGACCAAATGAGGCTGCCATTATCTTGATCTAAGGCCCAAGCAAAACCATTTTTTTGGACAGCAACAACAATATCTTGATTGGTACCATTTACTTGTACACTAAGCATGATAGGTGCCTCTGAAAAATCAGCATCTGGGTTTGGACCTGGTGGACAATTAGGAGTTGAGAGGTTGCTGCATGCAACAAACCATACATCATAGCCTCCTAATTGATGGTACCATTTTATTTTTCCAGAATCCAAATCAAGGGCCATGATAGAATCTGAGTGGTTATCAGGCTCAACACACTCATCTGGATGAGTAGGTACTGTTTGATTGTTCTCTTTTTCTTGGCATTGACTTATGTTTAATGGGGTAGAGTAGAGGTTCCCAGTAGCAATGTAAACATGGTTTCTATGAAAATCAATGGAGGGGCTGCTTCCCCATATAGCCCCTCCAGCATACTCTCCCTTTTTGCCTTGGTTATCTGGCAACATATAAGTCTGCCAAACAATGGCACCAGTTCTGCTGTTGAGTTTTACCATGCTGCCAATAAATGTACAACATTGTTCAATGTCTAACTCTTCTTCTAGTGATGATGTTCCAACATAGAAATTCCTGTTAAAAACTTTAGCTGATTAGATGGTCTAAAATTCAAGAAAGATTTGTAGTAAAACTCAATTTTTTTGCCAATGATTTATTGACTTAGTATGTCTAATTTGGAACACCTCCCCGTTAAATCCGACTAACGAGCGTGGGGTGGAGGAATTCTTGTTCTATTCATGAGTTGAACTTTGAATTTTGAACCCATTTTTAAATCATAACAATTTTAGTCCGGTTCACCCCCTTGTTTAAATTAGATAAGAAAAGTAAAAATTATCAATGATCTTGAAAGGATGAAAAAACCAAAAAACCACTCTCCATTAAACCCGACTAGCGAGTGTGGGGTGGAGAAAATCCTTGTACACAGCGTTACCCTTGCATAATTGCAAAGAGACTTTTTCCTGGATTCGAATATGACTTTTTAGTCATGAAGATACAATTTTACCACCGATCCGGTTAGGGTGGTGCACTAGTAGCTAAGAAAGGATAATTAATTAAAAAATAAAACAAGAGAGTAGTAACTATATAGTAGCTAAGAATATTGGATAAATGCTTGTATAAGAGAAGGTTAGGGTGGTGCACTGACCCATTGAAGTAAGTTCCAGACATAGTGATAACACTTGCAGGATGATTGGACAAATGAGTCAACCAAACCAATTCACCACTTGTTCTTTTGACAGCAATAACCACAGCAGGTCCATAGATTCCAACAACTAATAAATCATCAGCTACTGTTGGTGTTGCTCTAGACACAGTCCAATTTATGTTGTTAACAAAGCCAGTTTCATTAAGGCCTGTTAACTTGTGCAAGTTCTTCTCCCACAAAGAGATCCATCTGATGCTTTCACAGCATATACATAACCATTCCAGCTAGGGAAATAAAGGGTGTCTTCAAATATTGCTGGTGTTGCTGAAATATCATTGCCTGCATAGAATTTCCATTTCAAATGTAGCTTGGAAGCTGTTTCTGGACTGATCTTGCTCTCATTGTTGGCATATCTTCTGTTGAACAAATCTCCACCATGGTTTAGCCAGTTTTGTGGTTGTTGTGTTACATTCTGACATTTAAAACAAGAGAGTGAGAAGAAACAATTAAACTCAATCTGTTTTGTTTAATGGAATTTTTTTATTTTTTTCTTTAATTTTCATTAATAATGT